>NNCF01128546.1:902351-926908 GCA_002313205.1 Laupala kohalensis | reverse complement strand
TATACTCAAGTTATCTAGAGTTTGGGCACTAAAGAAACAAAGATGTCGGACTCGAGTGGTGTTTCAGTGCAGCCACCACCAATATTTTAGAATGAAAACCTCGACACTCGTTAAGACTTGGACTGCCTCAAATTGTCGTTTGATATTAAAATCATCGTATGGTAGCGCTTACACATACCTTACGGGTGTACCAACGCTATGGAAACAACAAAGAAATAACCGTGAAATGAATTTTGTTGAAAGTAGATTAATAAATTAAGATTTTTTGATAATTTACTCAATGTATTTTATAAATTGGTATGTGAATTTTGTGTTACTCTGCAAAGGATAAAAAAGAGTATTTTAAGGACAGGTTTTCCTAGACTTATTTCGTCAAGTTTGGTGGTAGTGCATACAACGTATAAGATTAAAATATCACTAAGTCGAAGAGTATACGATACAGGGGGAATCAATTGAGTAGGTTGGCAGTTCTCCCAAATTTGGTAACTTTTTAGATGGCAGCTACACTATATCATTTAGGTTGTCATTAATCTTTATTTTTATTGCCTTAATTGTTTTTAAATTCTTTTCGTGTACTTCAAATTTGTTGTATATATTCTTCTGCAATATCATTTTTTTTTCTTGTTTATATATTCTTGCCAATCCGTATTGGAATAGATTCCTTGTTGCTTTAATTTATTGTTCCATATTCCTCGTTCTACGTCAGTATGCACACACTCATGCATGACATGATCGACTGTTTCTTCATTGTGTTCGCAGATACACATACTTGTTTCCTGTAAATTCCGCTGTTTGTATTTATTAAATTATCCGTGCTGCGTTAAAATCTGTAATAATAGTTTTGATAGTAGGAACCATTTACTATTCCCGTGACTAAAAGTAACGTCTTGTATGAAGCGGTATGTAGTTCGTCCCTCTTGTGCAATTTCCCAACTTGTCTGCCAACATTTGGTAAGTTCTCTCACTATGTTTCCTCTACAATTTTTCTTTTTTATCTTTAATATACTGTTTCCTATCTGGATCTGTTTCTTTTGTCGCATACTGTATCATAGGTAATGTTTGTCGAGTTCGATATCAATTGGCAAAACTCCCAGTATTACCTGCAGCGCCTTAGTTGATACACTCCTATATAAACCATTCCAATGTAGTAGGTACATTCTTTGGTAACGGCTTAGTTTCCTTTCTTGTGGCGCTTCTTGCTTCGTAGATGCCAAGCAGTTCCACAAAGGGGCGACCCGTGGCGTAGCGCCTAACGCACTCGCCTTCTACCACTGGGGACGCCGTCCCGTTGTTATTGTTAATCCTTCTCTCACACTCCCCCAGACTGTTCGCTTCTTTAATTTTTCCCCGTCAATTATGTATGGTTGCCCAGAAATAAAAAAGTGTGAAATTTGGGGAGAAACGAATGTAAAATTAACAAACAAGTGACTGATAACATGAATATACTTTCGTACTCATTTAGGAGAATTCCGAGGTCTAACACCTCACTTTTCCCAACCCTTAACACTCTATCCCTCTATCACTGATCGCTCCATCAATAGACGAGATTTTTCTTCAGGGATTTGGAATACGTCCAAGAGGGTAAAAATCTCTGTACTTTCTATAATTTTCCGTTAATGTAGATCCGATGCTCAAGACTTACCGTTACTTATGACAGATGACGGCTAACTGATCAACGCAGGAGAGCTTAGACTAGATTGCATCGATATTGACGCGACAGTGCTGTCACCTAGCGGCAGAGTGGCAGTCCGAAATCGTCGCACGGACCTACGAGTACCAACTAATTATTGATCAGCTGAAAGTAGTTTCGTTATTCCTAACGCATACGCAGCACTTCCAAAATGAAAACCATCAGTTTCCCTTGTTCCTCCTTGAAGTCGCCTCAATTGATATCGCTAGTATATTATTGTGCTTGAGACGACTCGTGGTGCAGTGAACTCGTCTTCTGCCCCGGAAGACCAAACGGAGTTATGGACAAACCGGTTCTGCGTCAAATTTAGTCGGGATTCTTCTGTTCCTCCTTCCGTTTCTTCCAATTCAACAATCATTCATATCTTTCGCCCTAACGTTATTCATAGATCATCTACCTTGAGGATGTGCTTCCTTGCAATTCCTCAGCCAAACGCCTGGAGGAATCATCTCATTACATCTCATACTACTTAAAAAATAAGGGAAAAGGAATGGAAGTAACAATTATACTAGTTAATTTATTTTATAACTTACGGCGATGCTCAGGTTATGAGGATGGTCCATCATTAGGATATCCATGCTTTGGAAGGAATTTGGAAGGAGAGATGTTGGGAACGCAAGGTACCGACACGCACATTTGTCGAAAGAGGGTGAAAAAGCGCCTGCTGAAAACCTCACACAATTCTTCCGAGGAGGTGATAGTACCTGCGCTCTACCTTTCATCAGTACAGAGAAATGAAGTAGCTACAGTGTATCAGTTACGTGGAAAAAGAAGGATTTAGAAGTTATATCAGAAGCTCTTTGTAGTAATGAAGATGATATGGCTTAAGATTCCAAAGGTTTCGGCGATTCATGTATTGTACCTCAATTTACTGTACTGGCTAATCTGAGGCAGCCGGCTACCTCACCCATGATATACTCAAAGTGCGAGAGGTCCTCAGCTGTCTCAGCGCTTTTTCGGAGAGATTCTCTATTGCTGGGCTCTTGATGACACATTCTCAGCCGCATCTCGCACTCTGGATGAAACACGCTTTTGTATGATTATACCTATTCTGTGTAAAGATTTTTATAATTTAATTCTTTCTTGTGCGGTATTGCAACTTTACCAGGTGTGCACAGATAAACGACATATCTAAGACAGTTTGAGATAAACCCAGAAGAAATTTCTATAATCCTTTGTATGATGTGGCTATGACATTTTTATGATGGGGAAACTCTTCCATTGAATTCATTGAGCTCACCACAGTCAGGTGCTCCAAAATGTCAATTCACTCCTGTTAAAAATGAAATTTGGTATCAGGAAGTCCATTACAAACTATAAACAGTTAAATTATTGTATTCAAGAAAATGGCAAAAGGCAGAATTCACCTTCAAAAAGCAGAAGTTTTTTCGGAGACAACATATTAAAGTCCCACACAAATGAGTTGGATTGTCTAAAAAACATATCCCTTGCTTCAGTCTTGTTAAAGTACAAAACTAAATAACAATATACTTACAGAATATTTGTTTTGAAATAATTCTGTAAGTATATTAAATTACAATTATCTTGTTTTTACCACACAACCTAACACAAAAAATGGTTAGAACAGAACACTACCTGTCTTCTTGGTTGGAACATTATATGAAGTAACTTATGTCTCAATGTTTCTTCCAATCAAATTCTCTTATGTGGAACTTTTAAGTTCAACCAACAAAGTTAAAACTGCAAAGTAGATACTTTCCAAAACATTTGAGTTACAGTTGTTAGAAGACTAATTAATTTTGCCGCATCTTTAAATTCAAATTTTTCTGACCAATAGTATGCTGTATAGTATACTTTTTTGTTTGTTTAAATTTTATCTGAATTGTTGGACCCACAAAATATCTGGGATTTACAAAAGTAAATGTAGTGATTGTAATATATTATATATTGGTCAAACAAAATGCATAGGACTAAAAGGAACATTTTAGTAACATAAAATGTTTGGAAAGTTCAGTAATGTAGACATTAAGTATCCCCAAACAGATAAGGGCACCATCACTTTTAAAAATTATCACGATAACTTCACTACATGGTATGCCCTTAGAATATTATTTATTCAGTAAGACTATTCAACAGTGAATAGTGCATTAACCCTGCCTAATGCATGATCTATGAGAGTTGGGGGTATTGTTTAAAAAGCAAACAGATAACATTATTCATGGAAACTTTATTTTAGAAATAAGTTATAAATAAATTCATTGTCAAAAAAGCTGTTTCAAACTGTGCCTGACCACATTATGGGTAATATACTAATTTTCTCTTCCAAAGCCAGCAAAGAACAATCCCATCAATTCCAATCAAGGGCCCAAAGGCAGTGACTGTTTTAATATTTCTGATATAAATTATTTAACCAATACGTATTGTTATCAATTTACTTTTCCAAAATAAATCATAATGATTAAAATCACTCAAAATATGAAATTCATAACAACAATGGTATTATGAACTCCCATCCAGAGGTCCAAGGCTAGTGGCTCTACGTCTGGGTCCTTCTTCAATATGAATAAGAAAATTTAACAACCTTTAATAGACAAATTACTTTTCACTTAATCTATTATTATCTATTAATTAATGAGAAATGTTACATTAATAAACAATAAGGTTGAAAAATGTACATTATTATGATTTGCTGGAAGTAGTGAATATTGGAAACAACAAAATATTATGCCCAACTCTGACATGTCTGGCACACACCTGCCCCAAGTCTGATTTCCCTGTATCTTAATCTCATGACGTGTTTCGTAAATCCATGACGTAAGTCATAGCAGAACCATTTGCTTTGTTCACGCCACTGATCACTATCCACAATTTTGACTTAGCTATCTATATCATTTGAAATTCTAGAATGTAAAATATAGTATTTATTTTTGAGTGATTTTCCATGAAGTGAGAAACATTTTAAGGTTGCGCAGGAAGAGGAAATTTGATATCTATTTCTTAGCTGATGAACTAAACATGTAGCAATTTCTTTTCACTTCTTCAATTCATACCCCAATAAACAATGCCTGTGCTGACATTGCTTGCTTCTTAGCACATGCTGCTTAGCAGATAACCACTAAGTTAAGCTATTATTGATTTTACTGTTATAAAAAATTAAAAGTATCCCTAAGTTCAAATATATGTGTCGATATTATTTTTGAGACCTATTTGCTAGCCCCTTTTAGGGGCAGATCTGAAGTGAACTGCTATTCTTATCAGTCCCTGCCTAATGCATTATTGCAATACTTAAAGAAATTTGTAGTCAGCGTGGCTCAGAGGGTAGAACACTTGAATTCCTGTTGGATGGCTGGGGCTTAATGGGTGGAGATTTTTCATCACTCCTCACATCCATATTGACTCCCAGGTCTACTCAGCCAGCTGTAAAATGGGTACAGAGTCTATCCTGGGGTCAAACCAGCCAGAGCGAGATGCTGGCCGTATCTCCTCCTTCTAGTGCTGAGGCCAGGTAACTATGGAGCTCTACCCTCTGTGGATCCCTTCAACCCTTTGAACATCTTTGGAGCCTGCTGTGGTACAGTTTGATTATTTTGACATTAATTCCAATGCAAAAGAAAGAAAATGAAAAATTTTAAATATTGGGAATGTGGCACTAAACATAGATATTGATTAACAAAGAAGTTTTATATTATGAATATCTGAATTGTCTAGAAAATGCTTTATGAATCATTAGTTAACTTCACATCAAAAGTTATTTTAGAAACAATATTGCGCAAAATCACACAATTCACATAAGCAAATATGAGAGTATTCATCTAACATCTATAACAATGGCTCAAAACTAACAAAAAGAATATTTTTATAATAATTATTATAAGTATTTTACATGTAAATATTTTATATATAAATGTTTTGTCACTTTTGAGTCAAGGGATTCATACAGGGACAATTTTCAATACAGTTTGAGATTATTAAACACTAAAATGGTGATGTAAAGTTAAATGCTTCACATTCTATTCTGATGGATGATACCTATCCTTTTGAACGAAATAGGAAAGAAAAACTTTGAAAGGGATAATAACTGATTGCTTTTCTGGGTCAAACTTACACAAACACTTTCATTAAGAATTTAGCAAAGAATTTAGACATTCATTTCACTTCTTAAGAAATGTTGGTCAACATATATTTAAAACAAAAGTAAAAGAATGGTTTCTTATAGGAAGCCCTTAAAGATTGAGAAGGGGAATTCAGTATGTACAATTGTTGATACAAAAATTATTTACCACAAAATTCTTTAAAATACTTCTGACATGTAAAATAAAACTTTTCCCCAGACTCCAAAGTAGTCATCAGAAACAATTCCAACTAACCATAAAGAAACAAACACTAGAAGATTCACACTAAACAGTAAAGGAGTAACTAATAGTACACTAGAACATTCGATCACACTAATCCATCAGAATTCAATTGCAACACTTATCCAGAAGCATTTGACAAGAAAATTATACTGCAAAACAAATACATTCTATCAATTATCTATTAAATTAATAAATTAATTAAGAAAAGACTATCAATTTGGAGAATATTTATTTAATGTTTTAAATATGTCAGTAGAAACTATAATAAAATAAAATGAACAATAATCTTTCATCACTTAACAATTACTCTCTTATTGTTACATGATAATATACAGTGTCTGTAGAAATAAGATCGTTCAATTCATCATGTTTATTTAAGTTAGTTCATTTACCTTCTTTTTTTAAAATAAAATTTGAATAAGGTAATAATATTTGTGAGTTTTTCATAAGATTTCTGTTAATTAAGTGTTAAAAAAGGATAACTATTCCATGAGTAAAATATTGTGATGAACTTCATAAATAAGTTCCCACTAATATTAAGAAAGATTTATCATGAAACAAAAAAGGATTCAAAAGAATTCACCTCCAGCTAGGTGGTACATGAATTGACAGTTCTTTATTTACTAATAACTATATAATTGAAGGACTGTACACCAAAGTAACTTCATCACTTTAAACTATCACTCTCAAATATATCACTGGGAAATTTGTAAATGATACCCCAAATCTGGACATCACTTCATTATACGATTTTATTGCTTCACGAGTAACTTCTTTAAAACTTTCAAGAGCAGAAAAATACCTATCAATACTAATTACTTCTTAATCAATGTTATTTGCAAAATTTTATGCGGTCTTCGCACATCATCTTTTCTTGCCTACATATAAACCATCAATCAATCCTTCCGACTTTCAAAATAAGCGCGTGTCGTTTGGCAGGCATCGTCGCCGCTCGCTACTCAAGCAAAAGCGCTTGCGTGAACGCGAGAGCGAAAATCGAAGTTGGTATTACAACAGCAGGAGATACGAGGAGGTATTCCGTATATGCTGAAGTTCTCGGTGTCAAATACAAGAATGCTCTGCGTTTAGTATTAGGTGATCATCATTGTAGAAGGTGGCAAACAGGAATCAGCACGCTAGCGCGCCCTAGCATCGTAAATTTGTCGTTGCAATGATTGATGTACTAATTGCTCATAGAGTGCATTGTATGTCGTAGAACCAACATTGCACCACAGTGAGCTCCACGATTTGTCAGAATACGTCAGAATACCTCAGATGTATACATTGTGTACATTTGTAATTCCAGATCAGTTTCATTGACAATTTTCATTTACATGACATACTTGTGCATATTTCCACTAAGTACTATTTAAATAATGAAATCAAAGGAAAGGCAATTGGTGATTACCACATCAGGGATGGTGTAATTTTACAAAAATTCTCAGATTTAGTAAGTTAAAATGAAATTTACCTAATCTTATGTAGTCTGTGTCCAGATCGTATTTCTCACCACTTCCTCGTGTCGGAGTGTATGGAGCAGCAGAAAGGCAAAGGAGGGTTAGTTAATTTATCTCAGAATATTTTTATCCCATTGTCTTTCAGTTTTCTTTATTTGAATTTTTAAGTCTTTATTGAAATATAAATATTTTATGAATAATTTTTCTACTGAACACAATTTATAATAGTCAACATTTTCCAATTAGAGTGTGTGTTTCGAATTTTAAAATNAAAAAAAAAAAAAAAAAAAACAGTGCATAAAAGCTACTTCAAGGTGTAACTAGTGAATAAATCTGTAGAAAACGTATCGATCAAAAATGGTGAATGATGTTCTGAAATTACACATCTTCAAAAGGTTAATAAAATCTATAGGAAATCTTAATTGCAATTCTTCTTGAAAATAAAAACATTAACATACCATTCAAATTAAATTGCTCATATATGGAGGATGTTAACCAGTTTCCCTAATAAAATAATTTATTACTTAATTATTAAATTCATTAACTCATTTACCAAGAAAACAATTCATAAGAAATTGATAAACCCATTGTTTTTTGTTGTTGTTTTTTGCATTAAGTTCTGAAGAAATATGGAGTATTTAAGATTTTAATAGTTCATGATCAGTACAAGTATTAAAAGTTTAAAATGATACATCTAGAACACATTTCTAGGTATGAATATTTTTTTTTATGTAACAAATTACAAATTAAGTCATAAAGTAAAACAATATTTGTTTTAAAAATAAGTAAGGGCTACTGCATGTGAATTCTTAAGACAGTTGCAGTATTTGTTTCTTGATTCAAATAATGATTTAATTTGTTATCCAAAATAGTTTATTTAAAAGGTATTAAAAATAAATAAATTATGCAGTATACATTTCCTAAAGAATTGTTTACAAAATATTGTACATTTTCGTATTGTTGTATATTTTCAAAAACCAATGTATTGTTTAAATCAATGTTTTTACAGAGATACAAACCTAAATAACCATCTATTAAAACTAAGATTTATTTATTTCATCAAGTTATGAGAAATGAGGAGTAGGTGCATGGTTATGTTTGTCACATTTTTGCCAGTAATATTTGCACTAGCTTTAGTTCATATTATTTTTATTATGAAATCTAGGAGAGTAACTAATGAAATAACCAAAGCGTCTTGGAATAAGTATGAAATTACCTCAACTTAGGTAATTGTGATTTAAGAAAATTATTAGTTTGAAAGGATCAAATTGTTACTGTAAGTTTGTTTGCAATTAACCACAAACATTCAGTACGCTCATCAAAATTGAGAAGAACCTTTAACAGTGGTCTTTAACATTCACGTTTATTTTGCATAGTGAATTCTTCTTTTTTTTAGATCTTTCTAGGGATTGTTCTGGCTTTTCATTAGAGTTTTGTTTCAAACACTTTGAAGCTCCACAATACATACTTGGAAATTGCTTAAAATAGTGTAAACTAGGGTGAAGGTTTTCATTTGCATAAGATATTTCCTCTTCTCCTTTCAAACAGTCAGACAGTCATGAGTAGCATCACAAGTTACTTTAAAGAGATAAGATATAGCGATATACATCTTTATTCCATTTGCAGTTAATGGAGTTTTTCCTATAACATTTATTGCTGTACTAATCCTTGCAGATTTCATTATTCACTTTCATTAGTTCAATAGAAGTATCATTTTGGAACCATGCAAATTAATTTTTGGCTTTCAAAATACAAATTTTTTATTCTTACAAGAATATATAAATTAACAAGGAATGTTGATAGATTTCAATTTGTATCAACCATTATAAACACTTTCCTTCAGATAGTTCCACATTTCAAAAACCTTAACGACCACAAAAACTGAAAATAAATATATTTTCAAAATAGTTACGGCATACAGTTCTTTTTCATATTCCACTTAAAATTAATACTATGTCAATCAACAATATTTGTTCTGAAAAACACAGGCTAATAAATATTGAACATTTACAAAGAAACACATCACACACTGATTTGTGTACACGTTTATCAAATTTTCATCCATTGTTCACACACACATTTACACCCAACTTGAGAAATTATCCAGGTCACATGTTCTTTCACACACCACTGCCTAGCTCAAAGGCTCAAAAAAGTCAGAAGCTCTTGGTCTTTTTGGTAGATTGAGAAGATTGTCTGTAATATTTGGATTAGGAGTGGCAGCTCCTTTTCGTCGAACTGCCTTAGCCAGAACAGCTCTACTTCTAGCTGATCCTGGCGTGGTACTTCCACCTGGTGTTTTAGGGGTGAAAGGTGCCCTGCTTGGTGTGGTACTGCCTGCTCGTGGACTGTACGATGCCTGCAGAGCTCGATCACTGCTTAATCTCCGAAGTTGGGAGGTGGCAAGTTGGCGAGCAGCTGGTGACATGGTGCTCAATCGGTCAAGGGAGAGTCCAGACCCAGGACGTGGTGAAGGCCTGGTAAGAAAATAGCAAAAAAAAAGAAGTTTTCAATATACTTGGTTGCAAAGCATTTAACAATTAATCCAGACTGAGTAGTTTACAGAAAAATTATAGAAAAACTGAGTGAAACACTGATGTGATTTCAAAAATTATTGATGTATCAACTCAACATAATATTCCCATGGAGTTTCACACAGTAAAGTCAATTACATCAATCATGTTTCTGTTTGGCTGAGGATGGGAGTAGCATCTCCCAGAAGCATGTTTTTGACAATACAGTAAACTGAACGCAGGTGTATTGTATAGTATTATATTATCTCAAAGAACTTTTCCTCTCAATAGACAAATAAGGATACATAAAAAAATTTTAATTAAGATCTGAAGCTTGAAAAATTTTCTACCACCAGTTTATAATAAAAGTAATTTTATCAATCTTGCATAAAAATTATTTTCTTTAGGACTTGAACAATTTAAGTTTTATATAAAACTTTGAGAAATATTATTGAACTTATTAAATTTGTGAGTTCTCACTCCAAACATCAGCTGAGTATTTATGAATCTAAGCTATTTAGACAAGCTGGGTTGACACTAGATGCACCTCCCAATCAAATTTTCCTGAACTGGAACTTCAAAATAAGACACCTGTTTATTCAAGGGTTGCAATGGGTGTTACTGCTAAATTCTGAAGTACCAAGAGAGAAAATGTTTATTAGCAGTACATCCAGCCACCACCAGGATTTTTTTAATAGCAAAGATTTAATTGAGTTCAAAGGTAAATATTAGCGTAGGAGTATGTTAAAAAATTATTTAATTTATCATAAATGTGAGAAAGTTGTAATTGAACCACATGAACAGTTAACACATATTATATCCAATAAATAATACTAGGAAATATTATCTGTATCTATTACCACAAATTCACAGTCAATAAAAGAAATCAAACTACAATTTATTCTGGATGTAAATGATCTGGTATGCTTACGTGGAAAGTTGTCTTCTGGCAGCCTCAATTGCTTTGTTTTTCCTATCACGGTGTCTCTCCCCTGCTTTCTCAGCCAAAGCCAGCGCTAATTTCTCTCGTTTGGGTGGTTCTGGAATGCGGAAAGAGGGACCAGTTGCACCACGCACTGGAGTATCTCCTCCATCAAGCCTAAATGGAGTTCCCTCGATCATACCCCAAGTCATCAGAGGAGATTCAGCAACTCCTGAATTAACAGACACAAGAAAATAATGAATCGTATAAACTCACTAAAAACCTGAAACTGCCAAGCAATATTTTAACATTGTTCATATTTCAGTAATTGTATAGTGTTGAACATCATAATGTATTTCCGAATTAGCACTATAGAATTTCTAGAGAATTTTATTTTAATGTACTGAGGGAAGTTATACCATAAATTCGGAGGATGATAGAACAGTAGATAAAATACAGTTTTGAAAAAACAAAGTGTTAGTTTCAAATAAGCTAATTTTTATTTGTTGTACTTGCTAGGTATTCATGGCTTACAGTTTTCATGATGATGATTAAAAACTTTCTTAAACCACAGATTTTCAACTTTTCTTTTAATTAGGTTGATGGTTTGGTAGTTTTAATAAGTACTGTTTGAGTAACCTAAATAAGATGTAAATTACTTTGCGAATTCACAATGGAGTGTCTTATATAGTAATAATCCGTCAACCACATGCTCCACTCACGTTTTTAAACACGAACTCGTTTTGGAAGCTGTTGCTTCCATCCTCAGCGACTGTTGATCAACGTAAGAGGAGTGTGTGGCCGACAGATTATTACTACAATTTTTTAACCTAAATAAATTGTTGTAGATTAAATTATTATAATAAAACAGCACGTCATAAGTTATGAAATTTAAAATAGTATATGGGCTCTTTTGTTAACATAATTTTGCCCAGCAAAGCATATAGATTTGCAAAGCAGACAAATATTATAAATAAGATCAAAATGACATGGCAAACATTTTCTGTAAATATTCCTCTTTAAGGTATAAACTGGGAAACAATTCAATCATACTGGATTTTACCAAACTGTACGTGACAATACATTTAAACCTACTCTTATTTTTAAAAATTACAAAGACCCCAATTGTGAGGAAGTCACATTAAAGAACTGACCAGTCTCATATATTTCACAGAGAAATGTTTCTGCAGCCCAAGGAATACTTGTTTTACAGATGGATTTAAAAAGATGGAATTTGTGATTCATAAAAACACCTGCAGGGGAGAGACATGTTTTGGGCACTACTGTCATTAGGATTCCACACAAAAAAGTTCTCTATTATAATACAAATGGGGTCATATACAACATCATTATAGTATAGAGAAAATAAAAGTGAAAGTATTTTGCACAATTTAAATCATTAGTATAAAAAATACCAACCAGGGGCAGGAGATGGGGTTTTGACATAGCCGTAACCATTTACTTTTGGAGTACTGTTCAACGTCAGTTCCTTGCCATCTACACCAATCTTTCCCTCCAGAGCTTGAGCTTGTTGACTAGCCAACTGATGAATAGTTTCCTTGTTTTGTTGCTCATTAAATGGGTTGCATGCTAGGCGAGTATTAGTATGAGCAATTTCTTGCTTTCTCTTAGCCATTTCTACCTGCTCCTCAGGAGTAAGAGGTACTCCTATAATTAAATACAAATTATTAGTACCAAATATTATTAGTGCAGAAGGTAATATGGATATAAAACATATCCAACATATTCTACATACTTTACTCTGTTATATTTCATTCGTTCTGGTGCTAAACTCAAAAAATTAGAAAATATTGATCACTAAAGGATTACTACACAAGACCAGAAATAGACTTACCATCAGGAACATACATAATATAATTCTTGTTTCGGAAACCCCAAGTATCAATGTTAAAAGGTCTGTCTGGTACTTGGGCTTGTTCTTCTATTGATGGTAGGGCCAACATATTCTTCTGATTACTCTCAGATTTTTCTTCCGCTTCATACAACCACGAATACTAAAAAAATTAATGATGTGTGTGTTAACTATGCATTGATTTGCTTTTTTTATACTAACAAAATAATATGATGCAGAAATTAATCGGATAAATTTTACTGAATCAGTCAATATTTTAAGAAAAGCACACTCCAAATAATATTATGAATTGAACAATTAAATTTCTACCTTTTGCTTGTGTTTAACATCGGCTTCTTTCATTATTTCTTGAAAGCTCTGATTATCTTCACTTGTATACTTCGCAAGATATTCATCCAAACTTGGTTCCCTTTGCTCAGTTTCAGGGACAGATGTCTCACTATTGCTATTATTTGTTGCGGTCTTCCCATCACTGTTTAATGATTCATTACTGTTTCCAACATTACTGAGTCCATTCTCATCTTCTTCCCTCCTAGCATCTATAGGTGTTTCAAATGTTGCAGGACTTGCAGCATCTGAAAAACATTAAAAATAGGAGAAAATTTATTGTTTTGAATTACATCTATTAATGACAAGCTCATAAAAATTGACATTTCACTTCTCACATCTTTCTGTTGGTGGACGGCATCCCGAGCTATATTTCACGTACAACTCTCTCATCTTTTGGATGTCATTCTTTTCTAAAGCTTCTAAATATGTATTTTGGGCCTTCAACTTTTCCAGATCAGGAAAGAAGTCACGCTGTATTATTTTACCCATTTCCTGCACAATAAGACAACACAAATAAATAATATTATCAAAAAGAAGAAATTAACAAGTAGGATCTAAACACCATTTACCTCTAAATATTTATCTTCATCTAAAACGTTCTTTGGCTTCTCATCCTTGGACTTGACTTTTTTCACGGGATGTTGTGGTTTCTTAAAAATGCCCACCTCACTAACAAACTTCATTACAGCTAGAGCTTTCTCTCCGGCCCTTCCAGTACAACTTTCTTCTTGTGGCATCATGAAAAGTTCTTAATTCGTAAACAATAAATTTAATAAACACCAGTGACACACAGTGCCAGAATCCATTACGCTGGCCGACATGTTATTACGTCATTCACACAAGACGTCAAGTGAAAATCTTACTTACATCTTATATTAGGATTCACTAAAACTGTAGATTATATAAATTACAGTGTCACTCTCAATAATTCATATTACAATTTTTTGTCAAAAATCAAATGCTTGAACTATAGTATAATGGAAGTGTGTTTGACATATAAAGTTTTATAGTTCTTATTTCTACACATAGATATCGTAAGATGTATGTCTACCACAGTTGCCATTTATTGACTGGATTGGCTACCATTTTTTGCCTCGCGAAAGTTGAACGATTTGAAAGTTAGAATTAATTGAAAATAGTCTCTAGATTGAGTTACTCAACAATATGCCTACGTGTTTTGCACCAGGGTGTAATAATGCCTCTGGAAGAAATGTGAAGATGAATTCATTTCCATCAGATATTAATAGAAGATTAGAGTGGATTAAAAATGCGGGTTTGAAAAATAATCCCAGCAAGCATGCTGTACTCTGTGAGGTAAAGTTTTAATATGAAAAATACTTACAATTGAAAAGCGTTAATAATTTAATCCGACGTTTCTTTTTTTAATTACCAAGGTTCATTTTTTACCTATTATGTGGGAGAAACTTAGAGAAGATGGAAAGAAAAAATTAAAGTACAATGCTATTCCCACATTATTTGGAGAAGAATTGCATATTCGTAAAAAACAAAGCACTGGTATTTTAGAAAAAGATCACTATACACATGAGAGTCATTTGATCATGTTTTGAATGCTTTATTTTTCTGTAGGACACACAATCAACACATCAACACAATGTGAAAGGGTGCCTTTACTATTAGGAAAATATGAAAAAAAGACGAAGGAAAATGGAAACAAGCATGTTTTGGACAAAAGTGTTGAAGAAACTGAAAATAAAAACCTGGTCTCAATACTGTTGATAAAGGAACCTGATGATTCTACTGCTCCAACACTTCGATATTTGGAACAGAGTCAGTCAGTTCCTTTGAATTTGCCATCAATGGATAGTACAACTAACAGAAGTATGTAGATTGGGTAATTTTACCTGTTCACAAATTAAATTTTCCTGAAAATAGATGTTTGATATAGTTATTTCTTTTAAATCATGTAAACTTTGTGTAGGAGATGATGATAATAGATAATTAAGAAATCTGTATGTAGTTCGATTTATTCTTTATGTAAAATGATGTTTGCAACATGTTCTAAATAATATAAGCATATGTCAAGTACTTATGCATAATATGGAGTGTACTGAATATTTTTGTATTGCTTTATGCAAAAAAATTTAATATCATTGTGTACTTCTTTCATAGATTTGTGAAAATAGATGTTATTTAAAATGAGGCTGAGGTAATTTATTATTATTTTAGAGATTAAGATAAAAAAATTCTCATTATTTATTTTTATTTCAGCCATAGACCCTGTTCAAGAAAACTCTACCTATAAATCACAGTATTTGATACTGCTAGAAAAATATAAAAAGCTGGAGAAAATGTATGTAAAATCTGAAAAAATAAGAAAGTTAATGAATAAAAGACACAAATACATATATCGTGAATGGAAAAAGTGTTGTATTAAAGCTTCAGAATAGTTGCAGATTGCTGTTATGATAGTCTATGTTTTTAAATAAAATTTTGGAAAGTGAAAAATTGATATTTTATGCAGAAACAAAACCTCAAATGGAGCAATGATACTCTGAAGCCAGTTTTAAATTAAAATGCTTGCAGTGGTGTATCTGGAGCAAAGTGGACACAGTATGTGCCGTATGTGCGACAATCGAGGGAGTGTCACCGTGAAAAATAAAGTTACAGTTTATTGTATCACCAACCAAATACAATCCCTCACTTGTATAATTACAAAATATATTTTGTAAATACAACTTAAAACATAGCACCACTTGGCATTACCTGTTTAGAGAACATTAACTCATTGATGGTTGATCATAAACTAATTTTAACAATTATCTCAAATATGTGAGTAACCAGAAAATATCTTTCATAAATATTTTATTTTCAAACCACAGTTAGTTTTAATATTTTCTTATATAAAATCTAGTAACATATGCAAACACTTAGGAAAGGTCAAATTCCTGTCTGACATGTTTTGTGGTTAAATATTGTAATTTTTCAATTAAAGGTAGTTAAATTCTATAACTTAATCAGGCTTAAATAATTTTAAAACTCGTTAATAAAAATCAAGAGCACATTTTAAGAAACAAATGGGAAGTGGTGCTGCAGGACAAAAGAGAGATAGTAAGTTTTTTAAATGACTTTCCTTAAAACACTTAAAGAATTTACTTCGCTATGTTCTATGGATTCATGTGTGCTACAAATTAGTTGGAAACCGAAACCAATTTAAGAGAATTATTAACAGCAAAATTTTGCATCTTGTTTAATCTAGTCAAATCACATAAGACTGTTGATTTGACAAAAAAATGGTTGGTTTCTCACCTTGGAGACATCTTTATTTCTTCTTGTAAATGAATATATTTTATCTTTATATACAGTTCAGTTTATATGAACCAATGTCTGATGTTAAACTTACTTACACAGTATCTGTGTGCCAAAACACAACATATGCTTGCTAAAACAAGTTAAAATAAGATAGTTTTGTTGGCTCACATTTATAATACAGGTGACTGCTTCAATTCTACCTAGATATGCCACAGAATAATTGTTTTTAAGAGATAAATGATCACATGATCAGCTTCATCTTCACTCTTTTTATCCTATACAAAATGATAGAGATGGGAGATAAGGTATGGCCTCTAAACTTGGGTGTTTGGGGAAATAATGAGTGTGCTGGCCACTCTTCCTTGCACCTTAATGAAGTGGGTGTTGTTTGAATGATCTGAGAGGTGAATTCTGAGTGAATATTGCAGTAATATAAAAAGTGGTGTAAATTGGGAGTTCCCCCAAGAAAAACTACCATAAAGTCCCTTTTTCTACCAATGCAAATTCTTCTATGATCATTTAGGGTTTGAATAAATGTCACCAGTGGTAGAAGGCAAGTGTGCTTATCTATGGGTCGCATGATCAACACAAACATATTAGTTCGTCATGTCTTGGTAAACAACATAAAACTGTCTAATTATACTAAATTTGTTACGTAATTACAGGAACACAATCTGAAAGTTTGCATAATTATTATTAAGTAATGTTCAAATTACTACAAATCTCAGAAGTTATAGAAAAATATCTTTTCTAGAAAATCCATGTTCTATGAATGCCAGAGAACAAATTATTATTTGTATGTGTGTGTGTCATTACAAAGTTATTATGCAAGTGTACATTTATGATATTAAGTTGAATATGATTTTGACCAAAGACTTATTAGCCTAATTTTGAAGTATATGAGTATTGTGTGTTGACCTTTTTTAAAAGAACAGTTATGCTGTCATTTGATTCACAAAAATCAAGGATTTAATTTTTATTTATTCAATGTTTCTACTTTATAGATCAACCTATATTCACTTAAATGTGCAACTTCCATATTTCGCGTGGCAAAAAATTGCTTCACGCAACTTGGCTTGAATGAGTTACATTTTTCAAATTTTGCGCGCGGCCCAAAGAAGCGTTCTTAAGATTAATTTCATTAAGTACTAGATTTAATACAAGTACTGAAGGTGGCATCAATGATATTTGAATGGTGAATCACCACCGAATGTTAGTGATTCAGATTCACCTCCATTCTGATGGTTTCAGATTCGTTTAGTGAGAAGGAAAGTCTTATGATTGATCTTCATCCTCTCAAAATACAATTGCTCTCGCAGCGACAAACCCAAAAAAAATTAAAACTCTCATAATTAGTATTTAGGTGACGACTTGTACTTCGTAATGTTATTGAATGGTCATCTATATGAATAAAAATTAAATGCTGTTCGTTGGCAAGCGCTTCACCGATTTGGCTAATTATTTTTTTTTAATATTCATAATAGAATAAGGTTTTTAAGGAAAGAAACATTGAAAAAGTTGCCCGGAAAATTGAAAAATTCGGAAAAAATATGAAAGGGCTTTTATCTATGGGATTTCTGTATGAACTGAGGACCATAACTCACGATTCGAACTATGGGTATGCGTAATTCTTATTTTGTTTTGTTCGTTATGGTCCTGGAAAAGTTTTCAGGAAAAAAAATTCGGGAGGAGATATATTGTACTTCTGCTCAAATTGAATATCCATGGACACAATCGTTAATAGATATAATGAGCACTCAGAAATACTTTTTTCTTCTTCTCATTTTTACTCTGTTTACACTTTTAAAATCACTTTTCACAAAACGATTACGAACAAATTTATTCAATTTTGGACAGGACAACGTCTGTCGTGTCAGCTAGTAAGATATGATAAAATCCGACGAGAACGAAAACACGCCAAATAAAATGAATCAATCAGATTCACAACAACTCTTCAAATGAATAAAAATTCTGAAAGTGCAATCCACTTTTCCCAGCGTTGAAATTGCACTCAGCAATTTTGAGTATGACTGTTAAAACTTTAGTGTTGAGAGTTTCCCATAAAAGTCAAGAGAAATTTCTATTCAAAGATCCACGTTGTTCCGAGAAAAAATGAACGTTCTAGTTGTATTGTTCATTGAAAATTGTACTGTGTATTATTTTTTAATGTAAATTTTCTTTTTTTAGTGAACATAATTCAAACATTTGCAACTGCCAAAACCAGAAAAAAGTACTTTATGAATAAAAACTATCCAGGTTAGAACTTGGAGGTTATATGAATTTACATCAAAATGTGATATTTTGTTAATACATTTTACTTTTTATACGATATTGCTAGTTTATTATTTTTATTCTAAACCAGAAGACTCCGTTTTTTAAGAAAGAATGTGTCAAAGTTAAGAACAATCTTTAAATCTTGACACATTGATTAAGTAGTACGTGTCGTACAAGTAGTTTACAAATTATGCAACCGATTTAGGCAATTAAATGTTACTCGTCTCAACATTTTAATGCTATTCTACCCACCTAATTAAATACTGATTGAAGAAAAAACATAGCTGAGTCAAGAAACTCTATTACACTCATCTATGAATGTACTAGTTCGATGCTTGTAGGAAAGAATAATTTATCAAAATGTAATTAAACGAATGTGTCAGATTTCCATTTTTTTCAATATCAAAATTACGTGAGATGGACTGGTACGGGAAGCTCAAGGGACGAAATCTGGTTAAACTTTAAGAATATAATGCTTAAGAGCGTTGACAAATTTGTTCTCCATAAAGAATTAAAAAACAATCCCGACCCTGAATACAATAATGGTTACATTAGACGTTTGAAAGCCATAGTAAGAAAAGCGTATAAAAATCGAAAAAGAGGGATTGGCTACCAAAATAATCACCAATTTCTGTCTAAACAATTATTAATAATGAAGAAAAATTCTCAAGAGTGCTTTGTACAGAAAATTTTCCAAAATAAAGACGACTTTTAGTCGCAAATTTTTATTAAGTACCTGAAAAAACGGAACGGGAATAAAGAAAGTACACCAGCGATAAAAAGCAGGATATGAGCAATGTTTTTAACTCGTATTACTCATCAGTTTTCGGCATTTCCCCTATTAATGACAGTTTACATTTGGCAAATAATTCCTATGTAAATACTTTTGTTCTAAATACTAGACTGCGACATCGAATTTCTAATATTAAAAATTAAAAAATCAATCGGTCACGACAAAATTCCATGGGATGCAGGATTTCGGTGGGGAAGCCAGGGTTCAGTACCTAGCCAGGTTTTTTGATATCGCATTAAATGATTCTTCATTACTACGCGACTGGAAAAAGGTTATCGTAAAGGAGGGGATGGCTCATTAGTTAGTAATTATCGACCAATTAGCTAAACCTCCGTAGTATGTAAACAGATGGAACACATCA
The DNA here is from genome assembly GCA_002313205.1 of Laupala kohalensis. Taxonomy (NCBI): domain Eukaryota; kingdom Metazoa; phylum Arthropoda; class Insecta; order Orthoptera; family Trigonidiidae; genus Laupala; species Laupala kohalensis. The sequence goes on along the minus strand of NNCF01128546.1, from coordinate 907,109 downwards.
ATGCGGATTAAATAAGAAGATTACTTGGGAAAAATTAATTTTCTACATCCCGCCCAACACGGTTTTCGATCCGGGTACTCACGTGAAAGCCAACTTATTTCCGTTCGCCAGGACTCTTAACTGAGTCACTTGACGAGGGGGGGGGGAGAACTGATGCAATAGTTATTGATTTATCAAAAGCGTTCGATTTAGTGCCACATGACCGTCAGAAATACTACGAAAAGACCTTGAGCACACGCGTTCTACGGAGTGACCCTGTGCATCACCAAGAATTTTTTTCGAAATCGATTTCGATAATTATTTGTTAAAAATTTAAAATCTTTTGATTTTCTTGTCGATCATTTTAAGACCCAGAGCTTTGAATCTTGACACACATATTCTCCAGAGCATGGACTTTTGAACAATTTTGCGAAACTCGAATGACATTTTTATATATTTACATAGCAGAGTTTTAATTAAAGAAAAGTAAGGGGGGGATTTTGGAGCTTGTCTTTTCATATTTCAATAGAATACATTATAAAATTGTCGAGATGTCATTATATTCAGGGGGGGGGCGCATTTAAAAGGACTTCATAGTTTTTGTAATTTAATATTTAATTCTGATACTATAAACGCAATACATTAATCAGTAATACACTTGTCTAACATATTTTAATTTATTTTTACTTATAATAAATATTTCTAGTGTACCTTATAATTATTTACATACATTGCATGAAACAGTGTTGGCACATTAGTTGAAATTAATGCTTAATATTTTGACAGTTAATATTGACAACCAAGAGAGGAATTTCTCGTAATTTTTTTTCCGTCGTTGGGAAGAAACATAAGATGTAGAGGAGGGGGATTTACAGACATCCCCCCTCCCTTTCATTCGAACACTGATTGGTAGTAAGTTTCTTTGTTGTCAGAAGTGCAGTGACAAAACCGAAAAGTTTGAAGTCTCGGGATTGGTTATGGTGTCCTTACAGGTAAACCACTACGTAGAGATTTTTATGAAATTCGAATCATTCTTCATTATTTACATTTTATACGATTTTTGTGTCAGAAGCTCGGCGACGAGATCGAAGTTTCCCAAAATGAAATCACTGGTACTCCGTCTTCACGAAGACCTGGTATATTGCTCGTTCGAGTTTAAAAATCCCTCCCTGGGTTTCTCTTTGGTTTTTGGGTGGAGGCGGGTCGTCAATACTTTTGTTTCTGTTATTCTCGCAATATACTGCATTTAATGTCTGAGATTTTATTGGAAATAATAAATATATAACATCGTGTATCTATTTAATAATTTATATAAAATATTAATTCCACCTCTACCTTAGAACCCTTGATAAAAATTGATAGGATGGTCCCTTGTTTGCTTCCGGGGAGCAAATTAATTCATTGTTCTCCTCGTGGTCATACGCACTTTGCAGCTGTTTCACAATATTTATTTTTTAAATCGTAAAGTAATACTGTTGGCTAATTGATCGCCGGTTTTCCTACAATATCTTGTCAAAAGGTTTCTGATAGGAGAGTGAAATGAGGGATTCTTGGTCACTCCACGTCAAGCGTTTCCCGGATATGAGTTTTCCGACAGCTGAAAGACCCCGGCACGCGTGTCTCGAAGTCCTCTCAGGAGACAAACGGGAGCCCATAAAAATGTCAACCGTTACAAATGAGAAGCAATACGACTGGTGGGAAGAACGTGTAACTTCTTATGAGCCATAGGACAGCTTTCACCGCCTCTCTCCTTCTTTAATTATCACTATCTTAGAAAACGGAATACATACATACACACTCCGTTCCAGTAATTATAAGGGCCAACTATAACATTTTGGGAACATCAAAGTTCGAAAAAAATTTCGATGCCATATTACTACAAATATTATCGAGATTCCGAAAATAAAGTTTTATTCGTCGCTCTTGATATTTACAGTCATTATAAAAAAATAGTTCCGCATTATTTTCTTCTCTTCGCCACGGGTTATATTAGTAGTTTAGGGTTTGATAATTTCTACATGGCTCACGACAGCGAACCATAAACGTTTGTCCGTTCGCAGACGGCGATGTTAGGTTTCCTATTTCCGGCGATTCCGTTTTAAGAAAATCTGTTTAAGTGTGAAGACGGAGACAGTGGTGGAGGTAGCAGTACTCGCGGAAGGATATGCGAAGAAAAAGTTAAGGGCGTTGTTATGATGTTAAATTGGTCCACTATCAGGTACAATACTTTCGAACAGTCCATATTCGTCTGCACGGTAATACAATGAAAATGATATACATCGACCTATTAAAATTTATTATCACTCCAATCAGAATATATCTAGTAGAAATACATCAAGGTTCCGCTAATCAGAATATAAAATACATAAGAACATAAAGAACACTTTAAAACTCATTCAAATCGTAACGTTTCGCTACACTGGTGCTATTACGTTCAACTTAAGCTTTCGCATGTAATGTTTTATTTCATTTGATAATGACACCAACGTCTACTTAAACGTCGTGATTTTAATGAGTTTTAAAGTATTTTATGTGATCTTAAGTATTTTATATTGTGATTAGTGGAAGCTTTGACGTATTTCCACGATACTCCAAATCATGTAACTTTGCCGAAAATTATGCAATATGGCTGCCTAACACGAATTGCCAACTTCTACGAATTAAAGTTATATCCAAATAAATATTAATAGTAGTCACAAAAGCGAATATTTGCAGAAAAGAGATACAAGTATGAACAAGACACAAGGTAATGTTCCTTTCACACTCTCGATGCAGAAGGAACAGAATAGCGCCAAAAGAGCACGCGTGTCTGAGATTGGCGATGGATTTAAGTTTTCAGAAATTCGAATGTCCTGCCAACATAACACGTATTATTATTATTATTATTACTCTTATGGACGATGGCGAAGTAAAAGCGTTGGCTTCATTGAGTTCAAACCAACATCAAACCAGTTAGGCTGACAATACATAAACAAATAAATTAATACTTTATTGTCAAGAGAGCTGTTACAAACTAGCTATGACCACGTTGAGGACAATGAAGTAATTTACTGCCAGTAATATACAATAAAGTAATAAACACAGTGCGTTTCCATTCATGTTATTTTTTCTTAAGTTAGATTGGAGCGATTATAAATTGTCTGATTTAATAGGTCGATATTTATCAATTTCACAATACTTTCGAAGTTTACGTTCTTCACCTTCGGAGAAATGGTTTCCTGCTCGTCTCCGATCTTCCACTTCTTCCATGGACGACCCCATCCGGGGTTGCACCCGACCATCTGACGCTTATGCAAACACTGCGACTGCCCGAGATTAATGACTGTCGTTTCAGCTGGTGACCTCAGAGGATTTGAGGACATGGGGAGGAAGAGGAGTGGAAGAAGATGTGGAAAAGAATCATTAGCGATGGCCCTCCCGTGAGTCATTCGGTAAAGGAAAGAAAAACACATGGTCGCTTAAAAAACAGGAGGAATTTTTGACAACGTTCATCATTGGTATGGCCCTCGTTAAAGGAAGCCTCCCCTAGAAATGTTTTTTGAAATCTCCATGAAGTTGGCAGATAATGCATGACAAAAGGAAGTTGGGGAACGTCTTCATTTCAACTTTCTTTTTAATTTACTGTATGTGAATGAAGTAAAATATACTCAAAAGTAACGATACTTTGCCTAAAAACATTCAATATCGCTGCCTTAAACAAATTGCCAACCTCTACGAAGCAAATCCTTGAAACTCACTCGCGTGAATGCAGCGGTTCACAATGTCACTCTCATCAGTTGATAATGTGAGGTTAAAGCGTCCCGCCACATCTTGCTAGAAAATTTTCAGGAAAAGCGTGGTCCCAAAGAATGTAAATAATATCCAAATAAATATTAATGTGTCACAAAAGTGACTATTTGCTATAAAGAAACACAAGTTAATGACACAACAAACAAAGGCACAAGGTAATATTCGTTCCATACGCTCGATGAAGAAAGTACAGAACAGCGCCAGAAGAGCAAGTGAATTGAATTGGCGTCCGAGGTTGGCAATGGATTCAAGTTAGAATATCTTGCCAACAGAACGCGAGGTACCCTTATCATTACTCTTATGGACGATGGCGAAGTAAAAGCGTTGGCTACATTGAATACAGTTTCTATACCAACTTCAAGCCAGTTACACTGACAATAAATAAATAAATAATTTATTGTCAAGAGAGCTGTTACAAACTGAGTATGACCAGATTGAGGACAATAATGTAATTCACTGCGACTAATAAACAATAAACTAATAAACACAGTGCGTTTCCGTTCATGATTTTTTTCCTAAGTTGAATTTCTCGAGGTGAAGTAGGATGACTTTTGAATATATTATTGAATTTGATGAAGACGTGACAATTTTCTTGTACATGCCAAAGAAAACATCTGAGCGAGGTGAGTGTTGAAGAATAACAAGTCTGCCTTAAACAAATTGTCAACCTCTACGAAACTAATCCTTGAAACTCACTCGCGTGAAGGCAGCGGTTCACAATGTAACTCATCAGCTGATAATGTGAGGTTAAAGCGTCCCGCTACATCTAGCTGGTGCATAGGTATCTGGGAACCGCAGGTGTATAATCTTATTCTATGTTCTGTATTTGGGACATAGATGACTTCCTCGGAATAAAATGAACTCGTACGACAATTAATCTCGTGGAAAAATAGAAAAATAACAATTTTCTTTTAATTTCGGGTGGGGGTGTTGATTCCCCACGTTCCCTCCCCCTTGTAGTATGTACCTCCCCTGGATCCTTCAGCTGTT
>NNCF01128546.1:888026-902112 GCA_002313205.1 Laupala kohalensis | reverse complement strand
TATATATATATTATAAATTTTTTGAAGGAGAAAAATTTTAAGTGTTATATTTTATCGACCGGAAATATTGCCTTTAATTTTTCTGGATTTATCTCAAATTACTTCCAAGTTATTTCTTATAAATGTACAATAATTTTTTTAAATTTTGTTTAATGAATTTAGACGTTAAAAATATTTTGAATCACAATAGTTTATTAGTTTTTCTGTGAAGTATCCTTCCATGTGCCGCCTTCCAGAAGGTGATTAGCGCCCGCTTCTCACACCCCTGCCACCCCCGACAAGCGCCTAATGAGCCTCTTCACTGCGGAGCTGTCCATCCTGCGGCGCCTCGAGCTGTCACTGGCGCGACGTTGGAGTGACAGGCAGGGGATCAGTTTTACACTTCGTAAGAGAAGCCGCCCACAAGCCATGTTTCTCTCGACGTGGATATTCTATTCTATAGTGATCACGGCGAAAGGATAGTAACGAGATATATCGAATCGAGCGAAAGCGCAACGTTGTTATATGTCTGCTGCGGATGGTGGCCTAGCATAGAGTTCTTTATACGTAGAGAGACAAATAAAATTCCAAGGAGTAACGAGTATATTCTTATAATTTACCAAATCTTCTGAGCATGCATCATAATATAATTGGGGAATAAAATGACCACCCTTTGTGTTTTCATTGGTTTCTTGTGGTCATTATTTCGGTTACGTTGGTCTCACTGCAAGGGGACAAAAATGGCTATCACCTCACTGTTGCCGCCTTACTGGTGTGGGGTGTTTCAGACGACGTGACGCCCATGTCACTTCTGTCTCATATAAATGACTCTAGCCTAGCTCAACCCATTCCAGACATCGGTGGAAAAGCTTAGTTTAAGCAATCTCATCAAGCATTCTGTCCGTCACAGTTGGCATATTAACTGCTGATCTACGAATCGCCTGATGAAGGTGGTAGCATCCGAGCACTCATTAAGATTCTGCTAACGCGAGTTAAATGCCAACGAGTCAGCAATCTCGTAATGCTGGCATTGGCTTCTCGAGTCACGTGGTCTTTAGGCATTCTTTCGCCTTGAATACTGTGTATCAGTGCTTCTTTAGCGAAGTACTTAGGGGAAATCTCCCCTTTTCTGTACCCAAAAATTCAATGGAAATATTTAATTAACGCTTTTTGTTAAAACTGTATTTTACCGCTATAAGCAGTTTGTGTTACTCTTAGATTGAACGTTGGTAAAAAATGACACCAAAACTGGTATTAAATTCACTGACCTAACACACTGTTTATCAGAGGCCGTCAACCTTTGAGATCTTGTGGACCACTAATTTTATCGTTCGATATTCCGGGGTCTATCAGCTGAAATATTTATCAAATGGTTAAATAGACTTTTTGTCAAATAATCACCTTATTTTCAATTTTTATTACAATTATAATATGAATTTATTCCTTTTCAGAAATATGTACAATAAGTTTACAAGATATTAATTGGAATATACGTTACCTGTATATGCGGCTGACTCAATAAAAAAAACGTGTATTTTATCAAAATAATATCAGAGTCGAGCGCAGTCCTTTCGAGAAAAAAGGAAAGAAGAACAAACAGTCGCGCTCCGTGACGTTGGAATTAATTAAGGATCTAAAAACTACAAAATAACATCGAGTGGAATATTTTTCCTTCATAATGAAAGAAACTTAAAAGTAGCTGTTACTTTTAACAAAATAGTAACTTAAAAATTACAAATTAAGATTACACATATAAACACAACTGGACTTATCCTGTAATTGATTGTTATAAAAGAAACATTAAATTAATTATATATCACATACATCTATATAATTAAACAAATTAAAAATGATTTTTAATTATAAAACAATGTAAATGCTTCTTTAATAAAGCATATGAACTTGGTGAAGTTTTCAGCCGGGGATTCCCTCTCTCCAGACAAATTTTTGTTTCGGTTCCATAAATTCCCTGGAAACCCAACATTTCTCCTCCCGAATTTCCTCATCCAAGTCGCGGTGAAGCGGAAAGGAGCCCAATGGCACAAACCTCGTAATAAGACACGAAATAAAAACATCTATTGAAATGATGCCACAAAACTTTCAGAAGTTATGTGTAATTTCATAAACTCCGGAATGTGTTATATTTTTGTATCGTTTTTAATAGAAATTTGATTAGAAGTACTTTTTCATAGATTCAACTAATTTTTGACAAAATGTTCTTTTTCTGTCGTCATGCAAACATTTTGTGCATTTCTTTGCCGAACAGTTCCATATAAGCTTTCAGAACATGTCATCATTATGACATTATCTCCACCCACACAATTGCCATCACTTTAAATTACTTTACTACCGTAAGTGACTAAATTTCTTTTATATTCATATGCGGTTTAAAGATGTTTCTCAGGGGAGCGGGAGGGGGCGTATGTTCCCCGCGAATTTGTTCAACCACTATTTACTGTAAATGTTCTTTTAGCAGGAAACGTGTTAAGTTGAAATATTAACATGATCTTTTTTTTAATTTATTTTTGGTTACAATTACATAGACTACCTCACCCGTTACTTAAAGCATTGCGAAATTTTTCATTACTTTTCTATTTTTTCTCTCCGTTGTGTTACTTTGTCGCGCTTGTCGACATGGCGACGTTCGCGTTCCTCCCAAGAGGAGACGAATCCTCATCTACCTCTAGCTTCTTCTGTCTCCTTTTATAGCTATCCAATTCGTGCAACATTGTCAACAGTTTCAGTCTGGCGTGTAGGGGGGAGGATCTCCCCTTTCGTCCGTTGTCTTGACCTGATAGAATCACTTATCATTTGTACTGTCCTGTAATTACGTTACAAGTTGAACATTTTATGTCAAAGTTTTAATCATCTCTCCCCAACATGTGTTATGTTTAACATATCAAATAAGTGAGTCTAAAGTAGTTCCATCTTTATTTCTCCTTTGCACTTTACCTCCATAATAATCATCTACAAAGTAATGTAAAATGCTCAACTATGGAATCGGTGATCAGCTGAAGTAAGGAAGGATATTTGCCAGAAGTAAAGACACCTTCATTTTCTTCTCGCAACAAAATATTTTAGTAAGTCTGTCGGCGAGGTTCAGGTCAAGAGGCCTGCTCTTTCACCTAACCTCGACTTGGGTGAGGATTTTGGAGGAAGATGTCGGGTTCTCAGGGAATTTATGGTACAGAAAAACCTCACATAGTTCGATCTAGCAGGGTTTGAACCCATACTTAGCTACAGCTTAGCGAAATCATGGAAGCGAAGACGCTGCCACTAGACCATCGCTGTCGGTGAAATGTTTATGAAATACGTAATAAACCATAGTAATGCATCATATACATATAATGAATAAATACTTTAAATTAAAAAAAAATAACTTTCAGTGATTTGTGCCAGGTTGTTTCCATCCGGCGGATATAAGGAAGGCAGAATGCCTTGGCGAGATAGATACTTCAAGAAAAATAATTCTCATATAATTCTAGATTTCAAGTAACAAAGATCAGTTATTTACAAAGAATCGCCGAGTATATTTATTTTGTTGTTTCGTTGCAGTTAATTACTTAATACAATAATTGTTTTCTTAATGCGATGGAATGAATCTGGAAGGTGTTGGCAGTAAAAGCCAAGAGTAATGCTTTGTTTGCGTGCGAGAGCGGCAGTTGGACTCCTTTGAGCACTTCATCCTCTCAATTCATCATAACAGAAGCAAAGCTCCTTGCGATCTGAGTAAACAAACTGTGGAGACCGCCCGCCCAAGCGGCTCTTCATAACTCACAAGCGCTCTTTCGTAGTCGCGGTTGACGGGCAGTAAACTCGCTTGTTGCTGTGTTGAGGGCGGCATTCACGGCATTGGGGGAACGGTGAAGGAATTTTATTAAAAAAATTGTGTGCCCCACTCAACATTCCAATTAAAATTCATAACAAAAACTCGTGATACTAAGCACCCTACATAACAAAAAACTGAAGAAAAAGGTAAAAAACTTAAAAATAATAATATTAAATTTATTAAACAAGATGACATATTTCTATCATTCGGTTTCAAAATATTTACCATCACAGTGCATGGTAAACTTCTAAAAATCTTAAAAACAGATTCAATGAAGTATCTTCCACTTTAAAATCTTTGAAATACCTTATTGGCAGATTTAAACCAAGCGCCTCCAAAGATGTGTAATACATTTTCGCTGTATTACGAAAACGGTTCGACGTACAGGAATGTGGTTTAGTACGCAGAATTAAGTGACCAATCAAAATGCTTCTATGCATATTTTCAAAATTGGAGTCCTGGTGATAAGACGTACACTGAAATACTTGGATTTTCTTGAATACTTGAAATGGAATAATTTAAATTGAAATACTTAGACGTCGAAAGGTAAATTTTAAAAAAATGTTCCGTAGACATTGGCTGTTACGCATAAAAACGAAACAACTACTTCTACTCTGCTTCGGGTAATGTAGCTGCTGTGTAATTTCCATAGATAATAAGTAGGAGGTGTAGCGTGTGCTACAACCCTTCCCGTTCGTAGTAAAGTATGATAAGGAGGTGCTTAGTAGGTGCAGAGTATGGTTTGCATAGATATAACCTCTGAAGATAGTACTCTGAATGTTAGACTCATGCTACGATTTTCTGAAGCATTATCTTCTGAGATTACTTTTCATGCATACGATTCAGAGCAGACGTTCCTTCTTTGCATCTGATTCTCATACTTTACTACGAAGTAAAAGAATCTAGTATATGCTACATCTCCTACTATTTGTGAATAGAGTTCAAACGATATTTATGCACCGCTTGCGGCCAGGCAAAAATTGAGACTGATTGGGGCCTTCTGCTTTTGCCGCTTTCCCCTGTATGGGGTGTGACATAGGTTCGTCGAATCAGACCAGGTGAATGTTGTGTACGCACTTTGGCTGAGGAGGCAATGGCAGCACACCTCCGACCAAAACAGGAGGTCCCGGGTTCGAGTCCCGGTCCGCAGAAAAATTTTCACCGTGCCGTAGGCGATACGAAAGTACTCGGAAGTTGTGAGTTCATGAAACGATAGCATTAAGCATTTGCTTCTGTTTTGTGCGTACCAGTCGTCATCCTTTTTCCCAACTCAACACTTCTCTCGATCGCAACGCAACTGCTCAGTGATGCGCAGTCGACGCCACCACACATCCTTCGCTTCGAGTGTCTGCGACGTGTCGAAAGGAGCCCGAAGCTACATTTCCGTTTCCGCTTTTAGTTCCCGACTGGATCCGAGGTTGATCCTGAGTGATGTGGGGATGTATATTCGTCTCGACTTGACGAACAAATAAATTACTTGGTTTTCTTTAGCATTTTGATGTTTTGCTCCATGTGTTTTCCAGCTGAAAATTATCACATTACTATCTATATTATTTAATTGGAAATTACGTAGGTAGGTTTGGCAAGCATTTTTGTGTCATTTGGAGAACAATAATAAGAAATTACACGAAAATTGGAAGAGAATTCTATTACTTCCCTTATATAATCGAAACAAATAAATAATTAAAAACTTACAAAAATGGTATCCATCCATAACAAGGTGCTAAGTAAAATTGTTTATTGAAAGACAATGTTTAAAATTAAAGCTGTCCACCGTAATCAGTGTCGTTGTCCGGTTTTCGCTCGGGTAGGGGGGGATTTTCATTTACCCGATAACTTAAATAATATTTTTGTTATTGTTATTATTATCATCGATTTTTACTGCATTTAATATCTAAGATTCATATTGAAATAGAAAAAAAGCAGTAATTTTTGTTAAATAATTTCTTTCATAAAAGTTAAATCGCCTCTACCCTTGGGTTCTTGATCAGATGGCCCCTTGCTGTTTGTTAGTTTATTTATTCGTGAGTCGGTACAGCTTTTAATGGCAGGGATATCCACCTATGTTCAACTTCAAAATTGAATCTATTGCTTTTTGAAATTGATAGTATATAATATGTAAGTCGATGTTAGTATATCAATGTTTTTTAATTCATTACTTTATAAGCGAGGTTCAGGCCGTGAGACCTGTTCTTCCACCTAATCATTGGACTTGGGAGAGGGAATTGGGAAGGAGAGATGTTGGATTGCCGAGGATATGGTACTGAACCGACATTTGTGTGGAGTAGGTGAGGGAAACCCAAGTGAAAACCTAACCTAACTCTACCGCTCAGCGGGACGTTTCTACTTAACCGCCGCTGTCGGCGAGTGGTTATGTCACGTAGATTAAACGTTCATTGAACGGTCAGACTTCAGACTCCCTCATCTCTAGCGACACATCATTAAGCTTGAGAATCACCTGTTGTTTATGTGAAGTTCCACATCTACTGGAAAGCAACAATTTTTATTATTTTTTCGCTCTTGTGTTCCATTCGTATTAATCATTCTTTGCACTTTCATGAATTCTTTAGAACAGCCCTTCAATTCATCGACTACTTTTCTGGATTCGATATCACAGAAATTCCATGATTCACTTTTATCAGTAAAGATGAGGGGCGGATCCAGGATTTGATTTTGGGAGGGACCCATAAAGAGAAATATCCGGGTTTGCGAGTCTCTGCACGAGAATTTTAAAAAAAATAATTTCTTAAGACTGGAATTTAAGACATTCCTACATATAAATAACGCATAAACCTAATTTGCAGTTTTCATTTAAAAAACAAAAAATTACGGTTTTGAAACAATTTGTGTTCTTTTGCCAAATTTTTACTTTGGACTTTCAACGGCAATTCGCATGTTACCGAAAACGTTTCGGCGTTCCATCTAAAATTATAACACAATTTTTTTTTAATTCAGTGATATTGAATGGAAGGATGAAAGTGGTAATATTGAAATATAATGTTGCATATCGAAAATAAATTAGTTATTTTTTACCTAAATCAAGGATAGAGATAGAGAAACATCGCAGCTCTATGCTTATGTCCCCACGTGGTGGTAATTATAAAAGCAAAGTAAGTAATCCTTTTGTCCTATGAAGACGTCTTTCTACAAAGATTTTAGTAGTATTATTGCTTTCAATTAACATACTATTTTTTTGAAGTAAAAAAACGTTTTATCATTGTTATTTCCTTTTCTGGGGGCCGGGGGTAGGTGCTCCCTGTGCCCCCCTTGGATCCGCCATTGGTATAGATGGCTTGACCGTGACAATGATTCGAATCGTGAGAATTCACAATTGTATCATTTCCTTGCATAACAGAACCGGCACTACAAAATGTGTGAGTTCCGTCGAGATATCCCCCCCTCCTTTCCTCCTCCATACCCTGTGAAGGCGCCTGTGTGGCCACCCTTCATACAACTTTTTACTCACGACCTACCGCAAGGCGTGGATACTTCCACCGACGAGGCAGATAAGACCATGTGGTTGCATTCGTGATCTTCTCGGAGCACGACAAGTGTTTAGCGTTCTCGTCTTCTTGTTGCGGAAAGATATAGCGTTCCTCCACTTGAAAGCGACCCTTTTCATGAGATGCCTCTCTATAAAAGAGTGAGCTCTTTGAAATTATGTCGTTTCTCTAAGTTTCCAGCGCAGTACACTCACGATCCAAGCACAGTAGACGCGGCAGTCGCAGGCACAAAAATTCAACGGGGCCGTTTTATAACGGCATTGGTTTCATAATACCTGTTACATAATACATATTAAAAAGAAGTGAAACCTTCCCACGGGTTGAATGTCTCTTTAATGTGAATGATGCATCCTAATGAAATAATATAATATACTTCAATGAATAGTGAAGTAAATATTGTTGCAAGAAAAATGTTACAATTTACTGCAGTGTTTTTTAAAATTTCTGGCTATTTCTAGATCGATAGAAGATATAGAAAAAAATGTATGTGAAAAATGTTATGAGTGTCCTCTTTCGCCGTTAGATTGACCTAACTTATTTACATGAATATTGAGAACAAATAAACACAGAAGATTATTTGGAGTTATCTCTTGATTACTGTTTTTAATTTTTGAATCGATGAATTGTTTATATAATGATAATTTTAAGAGTATGTCTATTCATGAGAAGGAAAATAAAACATCTGAGCCTAAACTCTTTTTTGGGAGGGGGAAAATAGTTTTTTTTGGGAGGGGCCATAGCCCCCATGATCACCGATAATCCGGAAAGGACTCTACTTCGCGTGCCCATCTAGTGTATCTAATTTATTTAATTATTAACCAGAAAATTACAAACGACAATACGATTGTCGATTTGCTTTCCTGCAAAGATGAACAAAGTTACATGTGCGCAGGATTTCATATGCGTATACAAGTTATTTTTGCTAAAAACTTACTATTTAAAAAACTGACAAATGCTCATAATACTTACGTATGGATAGTTTTCGGAAAATTATACGATGAACACTCTAGTTGTACTTTTTGGCATTTTGTATGACCCTTTTTTAAAATTTATTTATTGTAGAATTTTTTGCTCCGAGTTTTTAAATAATTTGGTGATTAGCAGATTGTGTTGATATAATTATTTTTTGTGCTTACAGTTTTTGATATTTCTATTATCTGGTTGTTTTTTTTCCTGGTTCTTCTTTTTGAATTTACTGTAACTAAGGCTGCTATAGTTATGAAGTAATGATTCGTAAGCAGATAGTTCTTATACTTAAACATGCAATATTTTGGCGGTCAATCGAATTGGAAACAAATAGGGCACTACTGCAGAAATTTGACTGAGCTATTTTATGGACAAATACGACTCTACTGTTGATTTCCATATGTTTCCAGTAAACAAACATTTCTCCTGTTCCGTGGTCATTTTTAATTCGGTCTAATAAATCCGTAACAGCCTGCAGTATCTGTGGGGTGGATCGAGTAGCTTCACAGTGCTGTTGCCGGTCCCAAGCCCGGATAAAGGAGAAGGGTTGGGGCGTCAGGCTAGCGACCTGTCCCCACAAAAAAAAGACCACTGCTAAAAGTCTCAGCAATCAGCCTCGGAAAAAGGTAAAGGATGGACTACGACCCAAGCAAAGAAAAATGGCTATGAATATGAAATGGGAAGAAAACATATATAGTGACTTGAGGCTAATAATGACGAATTGGAGAGGAAAAGTTAAAGACAGGAAAGAGTGGATGCGGATTGTTGAGAAGGCCAAAACTCTTCCTATAGAGTTGTAGAGCCTGACGAAGAAGAAGAATCCGTAACTCATTGAGTAAGATGATCAATAAATACGATCAATCATTTATTTTCAGAAATGTTGTATCTAAATGCAGGAATTCAACTCGTTCTCCTCCAAAATTATCATCTTCTTCAATTATGGTTTTCTGGCGACGCGTATAGAGAAGTCTCGCGTACTCTGTATACAACTCGTGGGAATTTGTGGAGCTGAGCGTGCACCTTGCGTTGAACTTCCGTAATGTCCAAAATCCGTTGTCTTTTTGAGTGTTTCAGTAAAAGAGGAGAAATTAAATAATCTGGCGAACAAAGGAGAGTGATGGAGCTAAACCATGGCTATTGAACTGGCAGTCCGCGGACCATATGCGACCCAAATTTTATTTACAACCCGCGAGTTACAGTTCATAATACATCAAACGTGGGATACAACTTTGTGTTAGAAGTCTATGCTGTCAGAACTAATATTTGACGTGGCTTGTTGGGTGTGAGAAAATAGAAAATTGTGTTCGAAAGTAACCGTTCCTACTTTACGATATGAAAACATTTTATTATAATACTAAGTATTTAAAATACTTGTATAATATGAAGAAATATAATATTAAATTTTTCAATGAGAATCAAAATATCGTGTTACAAATAAATAAATATGGCCCATTAGTCTATTCGTCGGGAAATGTTGCCAAGCCCCTTCGCGGACTAAAAAACGTTGGGCAGCACTCAGCTAAACAATTCCTATACGTATCATTGAAAGCTGCACGATTTTTAAAGTTCGGGAGAGTGCATTATCATCCCTACCATCACAGAAGAGCTTGTACCACTCGTACACACTCTTTTTTTTGATGATGCATTGTTTCCATACACCTGACACAGAATATCATGCGACAATTTATTTATTATATTGTTTTCAAGTTTGAAACATCTGAATGTGAAACAGAAAGACATGCACGAGGTGAATCACTCATTCAAATAAATATAAGGGATTTTATGACTTCTTCAGAGTTGATCCACAGATCGTTGATAAAATCTGGAAAACTAGTATGCACATAAATGTTTGTTACTGTCCATATTTTGATTTCCTTAAAGAAAGCACTCTTCAGTAATTCATTTTTTATTTGAAAAATACTAAACCTGACACAAAAGTTTTAAAAAAGTACATATTTTGCGTGTGCTCATTTACTGTATATTTTCCTAGAATTTGGACTATTTTGTTAACCACACAATTAATGAAAGTGGGGGGTGGTTTAAGGAAGGTACCAAGCTCATCTCAAAAAATTTTTTGAGTGAAGTTGTAATGAAAATCCCAAAATCTGTAAAAAAATTAACTTTATTATTATTATCATCAATTTCATTTAGTTATCTCAACTTGTGTTGGCTTCTCTCTCAGCAGTGGATTATTAAATCAAGTTCTGCTGGGAGGAAGAATCTATTTCAGGTCCAAGAACTTTCTGGTAATGTGGACTGAGGACAGAAGGACACTGTGTTGCAGTCTGCTTATTATACTGGTTTTTATTTTCGAGTTTTTTAATAGAATCGACCAGAGATTGGGGTACTAGTCCTAGGATAGATACAATTATTATTATTATACAAAGTCAATAGTTATACCAAAATCAATGGTTATTCCAAGTACCTTCTTACGTGACGTCACAAAACGACCTGCACCGTCCCATCATACGAAAGAAAAACAGAAATTAAGGGAGAATATACTTAAGAGGAGTATAACGGTCGAAAATGTCGCACAGAAAGAATGGTGCGCAAGAGATCATAAGACATCGTTCTCATGTAGGAAAATTTGTTTCATTTGAGACAACTTTTAACATTTAATATACTAAATGTAATGTCACGCTTTCTAAAATACCCCCGACCCCCTCCATCTCGAATTGTCACGTCCCCCTAAGACCGTGACGTATTTTATTAACAATTCCTAAGGTTAATATCAGTAAATATTTGAAAAGAAGTCTAAGTACTTTCCTAAATAAATATTTGACTATAATCCTGCCTTCGCCAAATTATGATGTAAACATAGAAAACATAAATTCTGTCAAAACAACTCTTCTCTGAAGTAGCCCAAAAGTGTAAGAAATTCTCCTGCAAGATGTTTCATCCGCTGAAGTTCGAACATTTTTATTTTTAATAGGGATGTTGTTTCTTGCATTTAGGCCAAATAAATAAAATAATTATTTAAATCATGCCGACACTATGACCTTAAATTTTGGTCATCATCAGGGCTAAATTAACTACTTAGAAATACATAAAAATATCCACCTATCCGAAACTCCAAAATCGAACACATATTACAAATCAACTTGAACCACTGCATACTATAAAAACTTCAAAACATGGTATTCGTAGTATGTAGAGGTTCCAGTTGATTTGTAATATGTGTTCGATTTTGGAGTTTCGGATAGGTGGATATTTCAAATATAACATTTTGGTAGAATCAAGGTTTGAAAAAAACTTTGATACCATATTACTACAATCATTATTGCGATTCCGAAAGTATAATATTTATTCGTCGCTTTTGATACTTACCGTAAGTATAAAAAAATAGGGTACGGTAATTATAATTATAAACAATTGTTAGATCACAGTCGGCGATGTTAGTTTTGTTAAACCAGGCGACTCCGTTTTATGAAACACAGTTTAAATTTGAAGATACAGGCGATGGAGGTAGCAGCACTCGCGGAAGGATATACGAAGAAAAAAATTTATATTCTACCATGATGTTAAATTGGTCCGGTGGATGTTTTTGATGTATTTCTAGGTAGTTCATTCAGCCCTGATCACCAAAATTAAAGATCGAAACTTCGGCATGATTTAAAAAATTCTTTGTTTTATTTGACCTAAATACAAAACAAACAATATCCCTATTGATAAATATTCCCATGTTTTTCATCCTCCTCTAAGAGAAACCCTGTGACCCTCCACACGTGTTGTCTGCGATTTCTGGCGGAAGTACTTTACGACGCAGCTTTCTGGGTGCGTGGCGCTCGCTCACGGACCTGCAGCGCCGTCGTGCGTCGTTGTACGGACATGTCTCTCGATGCGTGCGTAAAACGCACGAGCAAACATCCCTTCTCCGCGGCAGGCCTCTATTTAGATTTTATCTCGCATTCCTCTCAAGTCTGTTGCACATCCATGGCGGCGGTGCGCACTACAGGAAGGATGATGTTGAGTCCTTTAATAGTCAGATTCTGAGTACAAATATACTATCATTTAGTATTTGTGCTCCCCTCCTTCTCGTACATTTGATTTAGGAAAATCCTTAAGAGAAAATAGTAGGATCAAATCGCGATATCCTAGACACTCTCAAACGAATTACACCCGGGTTTTTCTCTTCCGGATAATGGCGGATTTTCCTTGGGCGGGAATGTCATTAATACATTTGTAGATATTTGTGAATTAAAAATTCGAGATTAAACAATTTACTTTGGAATAAAAAATGAATAACAGTACGTATTTAGTAAATATTTTATTTTATGAATACTAAATCCGACAATGCCCATGGACCTTTGTTCGGAATTGATGGGATGGTCCCTTGCTTGTTTCGGGAGAGTAACTTAGTTTATTGCCCCCCACGTGATCATACGCAGCTTGCAACTGCTTTGTTGACAATAATGTTATGTTTATGTTTATCCCAATTGTTAAGCATATGCAAAATTAGGATTATTAGTATAAAGGTTAACTGGAGGTGTCTCAATAGATTTCCTCACACATGTTCTTACTGTCTCATGTATACTTGTAAAATGTAATTTTAATTTTAATTGTTATTTATGTATTTTATTGTGTGAACTTGTATACATAACGTATTTTTAAAAAAATCATGTAAAGCATATCACTGCTGATCCTAGTTTTCCAAACTAAATAAATAAATTTAAAAAAATAGTATTTGTAAATGGAAAATATACCGTACTATTGAAGTTTATCTACATGGGGCGATAGGAGGTAGGAAACGAGTAGTAGGTTATTGTTAGTGTTGCACCGGTTAACTGGGTTAACCAACACCTTGAACCACATGGAGGGGTTAGTATACCATCAAATGGTTGAAATATAANATTGTCAAAAAAAAAATAACAAACTGCATATGACCACGTCAACAAACTTTTATTGGGAGGACAATAAATTAGTTTACTCTCCGGTAGCGAGCAAGGGGCCATCCCATCAATTCCGATAAGAATACAAAGTTAACCACGTATTATATTATCAACATAATACCAACAAATTTTTATGAAATAAAAGACACAAAAAAAGACAGTTTACAAGTACGTAATATTATCTGACTGTAGGTTATTCGGAATTTATAGTTTATTTCTTCCAATAAAATGTAAGTTTTTATCAAGCTATTATTCAAAAAAAAATCGTATCTCACAATATACTGGTACAAAGAACAATTTAATGAAATGGTAGGTCTATAGAAATTACATGTAGCTCAGTACAGTAAATAAATAATAATTTAGTATACAGTAATTAATAATACAACAATATTTTTTTACCATCGATCCGGATAATTGGTTCCGGATGATTTAAGTTCAGATAATTGGAGTGCTATTGTAAATTTTCCGCGCTGTTGTGTTGTCACTTAATGCCAGACCTGGTCTTCCTGATTATTTTTCACAGATGTAGTTATGTTCACTGCACCTCTTCTTTCTTCTTCATTCGTCACAGGTCCTCTAGTGTCCGGCGACTTAGGGGCGCTGGGGTGTTAGGAATTGATGACAGATGACAATGAGTTGCTCGGCAAGCTATAGCTGTAGGTATGGGTATGGGATAGCGACGGGTAGCGACGGAAGGAGCGACGAGTAATTGTTCATACGAGATGAGTAGAGTAGGGTGTGAACAAGGTCTGGGTAGGGTTGGCTTCAAAGGCGGTGAGAATGGATTTGCGGGCAGTAGTGTATATGGTTTCAGTTATTGTAGAGAGTTTGGTCTGCTGACGGATGGTGGTGTTTGGCGTAAGTATCGTTGGTTTAACGGCATGTCTTAAAATCCGGTTCTCTAGGGCGAGGAGCTGTTT
>NNCF01128546.1:877228-887713 GCA_002313205.1 Laupala kohalensis | reverse complement strand
GGGGGGGGGGTGCGGAATTGGCGGTTGGTGAAGAGGATGACTTGGCATTTGGTGGGTTTCAGTTTAAGGCCATTAGCGGAGCTCCAGTTGTCGAGTAGGGTGGTGGCTCTTTGGAGGTTTTGGATGGCGAATCTGAGGGAACGGTGTCTGCATTATGTGACGTGAGAATGTGGTGTGTGAGATGAGAGATAGCATGGGCAATGTTGTCAAGGTGGTGAGTGGGAGATGCTGATTTACCTTGTGATTTAGGCGGGACGTGTAGTATCTCCAGATGTTTTTATAGAGGGAGGAGGTTTCGGAGTTTGGGAAAATGTGCTATAATGAGAGGAGAACAAAATAGGGAGGTGATCAGAAGAGAGTTCAAAGTGGGGGTGAGGTGTGGAAAGCTGTATGTTCGTGGAGTGAAGGGCGATGTCTAGGACGTCATGTGAAATGTTGTCAAGAAAGTGAGTGGGTCCAGCTGTACGGGGTATAGATTGAGAGAGTTTTTTGATAAGGTAGGTGAAAAGGGAGTTTGCAAACTCTGCAGACTGTTGCCCCAGCTCGGATGTTTGCAGTTGAGGTTGCCATGATGAGTTTATCGCCAAGCTAGCTGAGAACGTCGAGATCGGCTCTCCGGAATGACGATTTCGGTTGCCGGTACGCTGATATGAGGAATGTCCTCGTGTTGACCCAATTTCCACTATTGTTTTCTCGATGGAGGAGAGACATGCGGTTGGTATCCTCGTGTGAGGAATAGTTTTGCGAAAGGTTATTGCTCTGCCGCATTGGGGATTTGTGTTGGGTTGCGTTTGGAGTCTGTCGTCTCGAGAAACGTGGAAGCCTAGTATGAAGAAGAAAGAGGAGGAAGTGAGCCATGTTTCCTGCAGAAGTACGCAGTGTATAGATAAGTCTGTTAAAAATTGTCGCAGTTCCGCAATTTTGAGAAGAGGTGCTCTGACAGTTCCAGGAGGCGAAGGAAATGATATAATTTTGTGGAGGCATTTAAAAATAACGGGACAGGACACTGAGCGCTAAGAACGTCTTGGAGAGTATGGAACCAGGACCGGAGATGGAGGTAAGAATTTTCTTGCCAACGTTGGGGATAGTGCGGAGGTCGTAGTTTTGAAGAAGGGTGAGAAATTCAGTTAAGGAGTTCTTGTCAGATGCGTTGGACGAGGAGGAGGAAAGAACTGTTGGGAGTTGAGTCTGTTGGATTTTTAATTGCTGGTGAGGTCGTTTGCTGTGTTTGGACGACTGCGACATAGGAGGTGGAGGTAAAACCGGCAGAAGGTGCAACATTGAAAATTCCAAGTGCAGCGTCGTGCACAAAGTGGTTGGATAGTCGGGCTTCACGTGGTTCCCTGGTTCTTAGAAGCTTTTCCTCGCGACGGCGTTTAATGTCCTGATATGCAGCGCAACCTGACTATTAGGAGACATGATTGCCTGCGCAGTTAACACAGGTGAGACGTTCTGGTCGGGCGAAGTCTGAGAGCGGATGGGATCCAGCAGTGAGTGGGGAGGTGACATCGCGACCACAGTGATTCCTGGTGTTTCGAAAAAGCTCAATAGACGCTTGTAAGTTGCAGGCAATAGATTAAGTGCACCTGAGACGATCAGCTAACTCTTGCTTACAGGTGCGCCATAGCGCCTGCGCAGTTCAGCAAAATTGACATTCCCGCTTTGAAGATATAGTATATTCTTCTGTAAGCGGGTGGACGCCGCTGGGAAAACACTGAATTAAGTCAGCTGCGACTCCCTCTCAAAAGGGTAATTTAATTTTACACCACCAGAGTGCAGCAGTGACCGGACCGAGATCGCGAAGGGCAGGCGAAAAAATTTCAGAATTCTTTCATCAGAGTGCGCAACGTTCGCGCTCCATTGACAGTCGAATGACGATGGAAGTTCATCTGTTTTTTTAAGCTGCTTTTTTACGAAAAACGAGGAGGAGGCTGAAAATACGTATTGTATCTTATCAAATTCGTTTTTTGGTCATTTTTTCATATTGAAACATTTTATCAAAGTTCACATTATACATAGTGTGAATTGTTTCCTAATCTTCAACTCATTATTGGCATAGCAATAAAAAACTTCACGACAATGAAATCTTACTTTTTTATAAGCTCCAATGAGATTATTTCTGCTTCAACAATAAGTAGCGTTCTTTATTGATTCTCTTTCTGTTCACACTTGTGAAAAAACTGCTCCAGGAGGCTGCTGCTGGGCCGTCTCGAGTTTCCTGTCTTCTTGCAGATATTTGTGTTTTGTGTTGACACCTGGTGTGGCCCCAGGATTTACAGTGGGTGATCCACTCTCGTCGATGGCTTTCTTCGACGTAGACTCTCACTTGTCCGAGGACTTGAACGCGGCGGTGTCGGCATGGGGTATCTCTACGGTGTTGAGTCTCCGGTGGATGCGGCTAGATCCTGAACCCGTCTTACTCTGCATCTCAGACACGTGTAAGACTCGGAACCCTTGTCCTTCCATGTCCGTCTTAAGGGCAGTGACATCTTCGCTGGGTTGTAAGCCACCAAGTTCCAGGTGGCGGCGCTTCCCTTTAGCCACGCGATGGAAGAAAGAGGTAGCTGGATCTTCCTTCTTCAGTTCATCCAATTTCCTTACAACCACTTGGTGATCATGGAAGGTTGGGACATGAACTACTACATGAATTGTAAATATTATTATTTAAAGTTTTATTTAGCTGGGGAATTGAGATTGTTCATGCTGTTTCTATTTGTACTGCTTGCTCTACGGCTATGATGTTTCCAGATTATTCTTATCTATGTACGAAATACTATAGTCGATTCAAAACTGAGTCTTGGACAAGTTTTCTTGAAGTACAAACTCGGATATTTTCCTTATTTAATCAACATTTTTACTCCAATCGCCCAAAGCCTCGTAGCAGTCAAAGGTCGTGCACATGGATAGAGGGGTACATCTGATCAGGGGCGGATCCAGGATTCGATTTTGGGAGGAGCACAGAAAGTAAACTTTTCCAATCATTCATGAATCGTACAATGTTATTACACATAAGGGGCAAACCAATATAGCATCGCCATCATTAATTTATTGCACCAATAAAGTACAAATATAATGGTAACAAATTATATATATATTCTTTTTATTTTTGATGTTCACTTTTTCGATTATCTTTCTATTGTAAATTTTATGGATATAATTTTCTATTGGATAAGTGGCTCGGAATCTCTCGGGAGTGCGAGTATTCTAGAAACAGTGAAATATCACCTCTATACTCATGTTTGTATGTTGGAGTGAAAATGTATAAAAGCAAAGTAGGTCATCTGTTTGTAAAAATACGTCTTCTTGGTCCAAAGACTGTACTGAATTGTTTTCCGAAGTGAAAACCCTTCATTTTCTATTTCTATCTCCTTTTTTCGGAGGTACACGATGCCCCTGTGCTCTCCCCCATTTTTGGTTCCGCCACTGCTTCTTATATACATATGCTCCGAGTTACGCAATTTTGCATAAAAATATCAACATGGCCGCCTCATGCATATTGCCAACATCTACGAAATAAATGCTCGTAACACGCTTCCGTTCGGACGAGTTCTGTAATGTCATTCGTCTAGCTGATGTTAAGTGAGGTTAGAGTCCAGTAACTTCATTGATGTACACCGTATGACGCTAACTCAAGAAAAAAGTATTCAATATATTGCGAATCGTATTTAAGTATAAATAACAAACGTTGCCAAAGAGCGATGTTGTGGTTCGCAACACATTTAACTTTCTCAAACATACGATATCCCTACCGGCACGCAAAGCACACAAAATAATTATATCATTCTCCTTGTGCATCGGTGGAGAATGATTGCGTTGGTAATACTGTGTACCAACCTCAAACCAGTTATACTGGGTAAATAATTAAATAAATGAGTAATTTACCATAAAATGCTGTTATAAACCACATATGATCACAACTAAGTATGCGGAGAAGAATGAAGTGATTTACAGTTGCTACCTTACAATAAACCTATAAAGTCAGTACCTCTCCGTTCTGTTTGTTTTTTCCTGGGTTACATCCCTTCCATGCAGACATATCTGATCCCAAGTGTAGGAGAATCCGATGCCTCGAAGATCATCCATTAGGAGAGCATGGAGAATACTGCATTGACACTTCTTGTCATCCAAACTATAACGCACCAGATGTCACGTAGCACTGGAAACTGAAGAAACGCGACACGATGACAGGACATTGGACGTCCCGGAAATGAGAAGAAGTTACGACTATAGCTATCACCGACAATTTCAGCTCGTCTCCGGAGAGCCATGTTAATGGACATTTCCTGGAATAACCGATAATTTCAAATGATGCGAATCCTTGTGTTTCGTCTTTTGGAATTTGATATTTCAAATGTATTTTTATTGTTGTATTTGTAAATGAGAAATGTAGCGTGCTATTGAAGGTTATCTGCATTGAGCGATAGGAGGTAGGAGTTGGGTGGTACGGCTATTGTCAGTAGGTGGATCGCTTAACTAGGTTTATCAACAACTTGGTCCACGTGGAGGTGTTAGTAGGAGTAGCTAGTAATTGTTATTGATACTAGGATCAGATGGAGGTGGATAGAAGGAGGATTCGCTTTGCAGTAGTCACAGCTATATGAACTGCGACATTCGTGGGAAAAGCTACAAATTTTTTCTGGCCCTACCCGGACGACTTGGTGATGAGCTAGAACACAAACACCTGAGCCATATACGGGCATTTTAAATGTATGAGTGATTATAAGGTATTCGTGTTTCTAATGATATAAATTTTTGAATTGATGAAAATAAGAAATAGCTTCAACACCATGGACCAAAAGTTTAAGTCATCTGTGAGGAGGCATGTATGGACTCATTGATTCAGGTTATATTCTCTTCACATGCCACGGAGTGTGGTGTAGTGTTATAAATTGAATCTATACGTGTATCAGGAAAATGTGTATATGTACGTTCAAATCTTTGTTGCGGTTCGTTCTACACGAATAGTGTCTTTGTAGTGATTCGATTTCGAGCGAACCCTTGGCCGCTCTATTGTTTTCCCAATCTTGGCAATTGTTTTAATATTTTTGTTGATTGTATCTTTTGGTGGAACGTGTGGTTCTTGTTTTATTTATCTGTGAAGTGATGGTGGAAAAAGCGAGTCAACTTACTGTCCAGGGAAGAATCTTTGGTTATGATATGTAAGGAATATGATCTATGTATCATAAATGAATCTCCCAAAAGAGGAATGTTCGGACAACTTGTAAATCTCATTCCCTCAACTTTGTAAACCTTTATTTAAAGAATTAAATATTTTAACACTTCCCTGCATTTATATTTATGAAAATTATGTTTGTTCGGACCGAATTACTGAAGTGCCATCCTTGTTTTATACCAAACTATCTTTATCAAAAAGAGCCATATCATTCGGGAATCGTTCTGTATAATTCCCCCCCACCTACCCAAAAATGTAAAAGATAATATTAAAATGAATCTCTTCAAATCCACGGTTCGAAGCTATCTACTGCACCATTGTTTCTACAATATAAAATAATTCATTGATTTTAATGAAAACAAATGGATTTTCTAGCAAATGTTTAATTTTTAAATTATTATTTTATGGTAAATATGAAATACTTCAATTAATCTTACACTTCATCACACTATTATTTTAGTACTTTTCAAATTAAATTATTCAATTTCATAACTATTTTTCTGTATGCTATTACTTTTTCCTGATTATTAATGGAAGTTTAGTTTTATCTATACTCAACTTTAGCACGGTTGTGTACGGATACAGACCAATATTTTAGGGGGGGGGGTCGTAACAAAGGAATATAGTCTAGCCCATAATACGTCCCAAAAAACATTCCAATTTCACAACGTAAACATGAGAGTATCATGTCATTCACATCAACATCCACTCTCACAACCAAAATGGCATCACCATCACAGCCACTACAACTGGGTATGGCACGTCGTACATCGGAAAATCGTTTCTACAAATATACTGCAGTATTAATGACTGATAAAAAATTATTCAAATGCGTCAATCTTCTTGAATAAACGCTTTTGTGCGACTAGAAACTCATTCTCTGTGGGTTTTTACGGGGGGGGGGGGTCATGACCCCCTTGATCCCTCCCTTGTATCCGCGCCTGCTAACACTGGTATGAAAAATTGTAATTATTTAAAAATCTGTGCAAAGTTTGGGGGTTGTTTTACATCATTTAACTTCAATGAATGTTCTTCTAACTATTACATAACATTTTGTTAATCTATTATGTCATTTCAAGGAGTTAAATCATTATTAATTTTCCAGTAATATAACGGTGTTTTTTAACATATTGCTCAGATTTGGATCGTTTTCTACATTCTATTCACTGTTATATATCTTAATTCACTCCACACATCACTCTGTTGAATGTGGACATGCTCAATTAACTATCTTTGATATGATTTAACATTTATGTATTATTTTTGGGGGTACTTGTATGGTAATACTCTGCTTAATTTATTGTCCTGAACTTGTATGTAATAAAGGTATTATTCATTTGTGTTGAAATCTGATATTGTATGAAGAACCTTTCTTCATCTTCATCGATATTAACTTGACTAGTTGAATGTGAAGCCCCCACCCCCTTGCATGTTGTGAATACAGAGATTGTTTCTGTCCATACGCAGTTTGAAACAGCTTTATTAACAATAAATGAATTATTATTATTTCATTTTACTGCGTCCATAATGTCTTTAATTGGAAAACCAAAGTATTTTAAATTCCGCCTGGGTTGACTAGTTGCCACCCGTGCCCTGACCCGGTATTAAATGTATTTAATAATAATAAATTTATTGTCAAAAAACAGTACAGACTGCGTATGACCACGTGGAGGACAATAAACTAATTTACTCTCCGGAAGCAAGCAAGGGACCTATTCCATCAATTCCGATCAAGGGCCCTAAGGCAGAGGCGAATTCAAAAATTTCAGCAAAAGTTCCTAGATAAGATAAAAAGTTAGCTGCGAGTTAAAATACATATATAATGTCAATATGTTTGTAAATTTACATGTACAAGTTATTATCGAACTATAGATTACTCTGAGTATAGTGTTTAAAAATCATAAGAGTTGAAAAAACACTAAATTCACGATTTATTGTTACAATAAACACGCCCCTAGACAAAGCCTAGAGAACCTGTATAAGAAATCCGCCTCTACCCGAAGGAAAAACGGAGAAAAACCCGGGCCAGGATGGGGCTACAGAATTAATGTACACAACCGTGCCAAAGTTGAGTACACATAAAACTAAATTAATATGAGCCATACGGCAACACAACCATGCAAGAAAATAGTTTTTGAAATTGTTATAAGTTATTTAAAAAGTGCTACAGCAATGGCGTGATAAAGTACAAGACGGATTTAACTTTTATTAAAATCAATAAATTCTTTTACAGTGTAGAAGCACTGGTGCAGGAGGTAGTTTTTAACCGCGGATTTGAAGATATTCAATTTCATAATGTCTTTTATATTCTTGGGCAATGATCACAGAGTGTATCTCCAGAAGGTTGGAGAGCCTTCAAAGACAAAACGAGCGGAGGACGCTTCGGCGACGCGGCGGTGGCGAAGTTAAACAAACAGCGACGCGCGATGGCGGCGGGCAGTGCACGCGGGAAAGAGGACGACGTGATGGAGTGTGAAGAGACAGAGCAGACGACACGACGGGGAGGCAACTCAGGGGTGAGAAATATACACTCAAAGGTGACCTCACGCTGCATTTGGTCGTCCGGGTGCGTCGTCTCTAAACACACGAGCTTCAGAACCCACGATACGAATCTGCCGATAAGTTTCCGTCGTGTAGCAAACTATAATACTCGCGGAGAAATAATAGTAATGAGATGTAACCAATGCAACAAAGTCCTCAAAGATCGCGTTACCTAATTTATGAACGATCTCTTTTTCTCTTTACTGCGCCGGCCCTGGGAACGAACACAGGCACACGGCCGTTCTTGAGGGACAAGGTACAGGCCATTGATACACCTACGATCTTAGACTATCCATCTATGGCCTTGGAAAGATATGTATTGTGCGCTAAGCATTCACGCACGGAGAAAGAATGCACGTCTGTTTCGTAGCATTAAGCTCGTCAGCATTTTACTTGCAACATGATCAGTCATCACGTATACCACATACCATTCATTCCGTCAGAAGGTACGCCCTGTTCCCGCGTTTATTGTTGTATACATTGGTCTAACAATGAGACCGAAAAAATAGCAAAATTGTTAAAATATTGTAAATGTAACTGTCTTTTCTATATAATAAGAAAAATCATACTTCGTAAACATTATAAAAATTATGTATGTTTTATATAAACACTTTTAAATTGAATTATACACATTTATAATGTTTTCTATGATATACAGGAGGGCAATAATTAATTAATTAAATATTTGGAAGCCATTCTTGGCGTTTTATAAAATGAAGAATTCCATAACTAGAAAATTAATTTTGTATTGTGTACAAGAAATATGAAAAGAAATTATAGTTGATATATGTTGCCCCACTCTTCTCTATAATTCACAGTTACCTTCTTTGATGTTCGAAACGTTTTGCACAAAATGTGTCCAAGTTGGGTTTCTCATGTTCCATATTTATGCGAAACACTGATTTTAATGAACAAACCATCCATCAGAGTTTACCTCTAAATTCCTACATATATATTGATATTTACATCCAGATACAAATTAAAAGTAATTTTCTAAACTCATGTAAGTAGAAAAGCAAGTATTTTAGTCATTAAAACATCAATACTTTTTTCTGCTTCACATAACATTTTAATATTTTCTTTATTAAGGTGAGGTTAGTTTGCCCTTGATACGAAGTAAAGCGATGCATAAAATGAATGTCAGCGAAACTTTTTTAACTTAAATCCCTTGTAAACATTCTACCTTGAGAAAGCATTGTTAACTCAAATATCTAAAAATGGCTTGCTGGGTTTTGCGATACTCGATATTTTTAAAGAGTGCGAAGGTGAATGAAAATTTTCTGGTATTTGTTTGCGCTAACAACGGGGTGTATATCAATTTCTTCTCAACCTTCGTGCTGTCAAGCGTCGGGTCTTTTTATACTGTTTAACAACCAATGGCCATCCAACTGCAATTCTTTGACACTGGATATTACTTTCACAAAGAGTGGGTTACGAACCCTGCGTCTTGGCTAGCATGATGGAGGGGCTGCGTCTTCGTAGTGTCTAAGCTGTACGGGGGAGGGTCCTCATAAACTTTGATAAAACACCCAAATGTAAGGCAGCAGGAGATATAATAAGAATAAAAGCGTAACAATAGGAATGACGTCGTAGGACACGCATTTTCTTACCTTTCAGCTATAGGACCTTCCGGCTACGGTGGCCATGTCAGTAGCTAAGCTGTCGCCAATATACTCCAACTTCACTGAGGGAGAGTTGTCGCGTTTTAAGTTCACGGAGCCGATAAGACTGACACTATGATCTTTCTGCGGAAATCATGTCACTTTCTAGCTTTACAGAAACACATCTCCCCTTCTATGTATCATATGTGCTTGTGACCCACCTACCTAAAGCTAAGTAAAACCCGACAGCTGCCTCTGCACCTTTTCATTGTCCTTTTACAGGCGTCTAGATGACATATCGCCAGCTAACCCTTGGATGAGGAAACGAGACAGAGGAAATCAAATTGTACAAATATCGTTCTTTTGTGTTGTTGTGAGAAGTACGTGAGGCGATATTTGTGGAAGTACTGATCGTAGGTCAGCCAGATAGAAGAGCGCCTCCGAAGTATGAGCCGATTGTAAGGTGATCTTTTTGTTGGCGTGACAGAGTGACAGAGACAATATCGTACGTAGTAAGCGTTTGAAATGAATAGTAGAGCGCTCCGCCAATTCAGCTTGCGCCAAGTCTACTCAAACTCACGCCACCCGCACGGACAGTACTTCAAGTAACGAGATGTGACCAATGGAACGAAAGCTAACTTCAGGCAGACCAAAAGTTAGAGATCAGGCCGCCTGTCTGTCACGGTTGGCACATCAATTCCTGCCAGTTTTACGAGTCGGCTGATATATGCGGCAGCATTCGAAGATTCTGCTGATACAAGTAAAATGCCCAACAGCGAGAAGAAGAGTCTGCAATATCGCGATACTGGCATTGGTTCTTCGAATTTGACATGATCTTGAGAGTCCTCCCTCCCTCATAACTTTTCTTTTGCTGCGAGTGCAATGTGTGTGTCTGTGTTTATTTACAGCACATCAAATATTTAAAACCAAAATCAGTTCACGACACATACTTCTTTAACCTCGCATGGAGAACAAGCAGTGTCGGATCTATGGGAGCTATGCCCCCCCCCCCATTGGACAGATAAACACATATTTTGCCCATTTAAACAACTAATAAATTTGTTTATTATTTAATATTATTAATTGTTTATTATATATTTGAATAGTTGAAGTATTTTATTTAAAGATAATATTTATAAAATTTGCGTTGTAAAACCATAATTTTCAAAC
>NNCF01128546.1:861499-877168 GCA_002313205.1 Laupala kohalensis | reverse complement strand
CCCCCCACCCTCGACTACGGTCTAGATTCGCTGCAAAGAACACGCGTCGTATTTAAAAGAAACATTCCCGTCATATGTATTTCACGAGCAAAATCGTACAAACAGAGTACAGTACAAACAATACAAAAAGTGTGTTGCGCAGCCTGGCAGTGTTGGCTTGTGATGGCACGGTTATCTTGCCGGCGTCTCCGGCGGCGGAGGGGGCAGGGGTGGCGTAGTCAGTGCTTTCGCCGCGTGCGTTGATGGTGGCGCACTCTTCGTGGCGTTGGCGACGCCGACGGGGAAGTCCCGGTTGACAGCGGGGACCTCGGGGTCTCTCGTGGCAGGGACGACGGCGACCGATGAGGTGGTGACGGGGAGATCTCTTCCCACTCGCTTTCGCGTCCCGCTACGCACACAAGCATCTGCACAGTATTTTTTTAACGGAAATTTTTTTACTATTTTATCAAACAAAATTTATAAATTAAAAAAAAAACAGTTACAAACAGTTCACTGCACATGTATATGTAATTTAGTTGTAGACAGAAATTGATGTATTTTCGTATCTGCAGTACGTTTGCTGTCCTCTTTCATTTCAGTTTACGAAAAGTGAATACAACGTCTGCTTGGACCATTTATTCTGCTAAATATTATTGAAGCTTCTTGAAGCAGTAAACTAATGTGTAAGCGTAGCAGACAAATTATTTTACTGCGTCTATACCAAACTTTCAAACGAAATACCGCTAATGCAGATGTAATGCATACTAATTGTACCTGAAAATTTGAGTAAAATCGTTCGAGTCGTTTTTTAAATATACTTTGATCTTCATGTGAAGTACCCTTTGTTTTAAAGTAAATAAGAAAAAATTAGAGCACGTGCATCGACAACAAGAAAATTCTACCGTAAATAGGAAATGCGAATTAAATTGATTCACCCGTTTACTCAGAATCGCTGTGCACAGACAGATGGATGGACAGACTGACAGACAGACGGACGGACGGACGGGCGGGCGCTATGCCAAAACACTTTTTCAGAATCAGGGATCACCAAAACGGATATTTCCGTCAATCTAGTTTTCGATTTTTTTTCACTATTACAACACTTTCTGAATACTACGTAAAGTAAAACAGTTATAAACAGTATACTCAAAGGCATGTTACTTAACTATGAGAAAGTATAACAAAAAAAATGGACGGGTACGCAATGTGTTCATTAGTTTATTATTAATTAGAAGCAGAAAATAAGCTTATTATGAAGTAGAAGCAGCAAATTATTGTAGTTCTCAGCGTGCTCATAGGTAGCTTGCAACTGCTCTCTCTACAATAAATTGTTCTTTATTTAGCCGGTCTTAATTGCTCGATGTTGGTACAGGGATTGCTCGCAGTGTGGCCAACGCTTTTACTTCACCATTGTCCATAAAAGTAATTATTGGTGTACCTCGCGTTGTGTTGGCAGAATTTCAGTTCACTTGCATTGTGGCGCTATGGTGTTCTTTGTGCATCGAGAGAGTTGAACGAATATTAACTTGTGTCTTAGTTGTTGTGTTATTCAGTATTTTTACAGCAAAAATTCGTTTTGTGACTACTATTAATATTTATTCGGATATTACTTAAATTAATAGAGGTTGGCATTTCGTTTTAGTCATCCACATTGCATTATTATCGGTAAAGTTACATAATTTTGAGTATAGAAAAAGCTGCGCAGCAGAGGATAAAGGATTTTATTTTGGGATGGCTTAACTCCGGAGGGTCAGATGTAGGGTTGTAACGATATATCGGTCAACGGATAATATCAGATATATCGAAAGTAACACGTCGATATTAATATCAGAATTTTGACACGGAATCTGGTGACAAACTATCGCAGGGTGGCAACTTTGAATTTTCTGCTGCGGTAAAGTATCTACTATAGTCTACGATGGTGCGTGTCGTGATTTGCTTTAAACATGTTTATTTCGNGGTAAAGTATCTACTATAGTCTACGATGGTGCGTGTCGTGATTTGCTTTAAACATGTTTATTTCGCTGTTTCAGCTTGATTTCTTGATGAAATAAATGGAAAGAAACAAGTGTGGGTGTATTTTTTAAAATAAGCAAATGGTGCAGTATGTTATAAGATTGACAATATTTCGGGCAAATTATATAGCATCACTGGTTAGAAGAATGGAAAGTTGGAAAGTTGGAAAGTTTGGTACAAAATATTGCAATTTTATGGCAATTTACGAATCCGTAAGACTAAAATTCTTCTACCTTCCCAACATAACTTTATATTTCAAAAGAGACTAATTTTTCGCCCATTTTGGGTGAGGCTAATACACGGAAGCTTTTTTATAAATCTATCACTATAATTGCGTATGGAGGACTATAAACTAATTTACTCTCTTGAATGGAGCAAGGGACCATACCATCAATTCTCATCAAGGGCCCAAAGGTATTGGTGAATTTAACTTTTCCGCGATCCGCGACTAAAGTATGTCACACACATAAAATAACAAACATAGTTAGCAGCATGTTATAAAATCTGCAGAGTATTAACAAATTTTATTTTGAGTAGTTTTTTTTTTTTTAACTGTTCTTCTATACATACGAACTGATATAAAATCTCTACATTATTCCAAAAATATTGCTAATAAATCGTAACTAACTAAATTAATCAAACATTCGAGATTAATAATATCAATATTACATCTTGTTGACGTCAGAATTCATTTTGGGATAAGGTTTTTGGGTTTATGTAAAAAGAAAAAAAAGTTTAGTTGCCAACGTTTCGTATCGAAATGATATCGATTGAAGATACGAATTGTATCGAAACGTCGGCAAGAAAAATTTAAACAAATAAATCAATACACTTACTGTCAGAAATCGCAGTTACACACCACATTGTTTTCCATAACGCCAAAACATTATCCCAATAATATTAACTTCTTTTTATAGCTTTTTTTACCGTAGACAGGTTTCTCATTATTTTCTCATACACTGATGTTTTAACATTTTTCATATACGTAATGTATAGAAGGTATTCTATTTTTAAGAAAATATTCGTTTTTGGTGGTTCCCGATTCGAATGTGTAGTTTTTAGATAACTACCCGTCAGTGCATAGAGTTACAGAATAAACGAATCGAATTTCTTTATCATTTCTTACTTAGTGAGAAATATTTTGTTGTTTTTTATTTATATTATTTTTATGGCGAGTGAATACCCCTCACCTCCTCACTCCTTGTTAAAGTGTTTTTCTGTGAAGCTCCTTTTCCTCCTCTTCTGACAGGTGAATATGTATCCACTGTCCCGACGGCAACTGTCGTAACCATTTCCAGACCATACGCTGATGAGACCTCTACCTCCTACGAAAAGTACATAATACCAATAAAATGTATCCAATAATAGATAAAAAATAATTACTTAGCAATTATAACCGATGCCAGTTTTTAAAAATGTATATATTGTAGATCGCAAACTAACTGTTTATAATCACAACTTCGATTACATACGAACTAAAAATAACATCGCTTACTCCACACAATTTTTTTGAACTACGTTTTATAGAATTAACGAAAAAAATCACTCGGAACATGTAGTATTCAAGTGATGAAGGGAAAAATACTTCAATAATCGACTTACTTATACCCGTCGAGTGGGGTAATATTAAAAAAAAAAAAATTGTTTCAAGTGTCTTGCATTGGTTGTTAGAGTAGTCAAGGATATGTCTTTGGTTTATAAGTTTTGGGCACTGTAAGATGAGATGAGATGAGGTGAGGACACAGCGTCACCACGTACAGGACAAGAATCGATCTTCATCAAACGGATGAGGCTGAGAGAGGAATGGCTAATCCGCAACCTGGTTAGTATGACACCTGTCATTCTTTAAGGGAAGCCGGAATGGGTCAATGAAATGATAGATATTCGTGTTTTGCATAATTTTAAACTTAGATGTTTTCTTAACAAGCCACGTTTCATTCATTTGTGTGGATTCTAAGTGCTAATCGCGATATGATCACCATGTTTTTAAACCAAATATCTTAAATAAAGACGGCAATTAACATTTTTAATGAAAGAAAATATTTGAAGTATTGTCGTGAGTGATTGACGTGTTCCTCAACGTAGATAAACTATTGGAGACAGAAACTTGAAATTTGGAGGGGACGTTAATTGTGTAACGCAGACCAGCACAGAACAACTCACCACGTGGCACGTGGGCCATGTTCTCTACACTTTCACGGGATGGGGTTTGGCAAATGTTGCTCGACGAATAAAAATAATTAGTCATATTTATTTACTTATTTATTCGCAACGCGATATTTTGATTCTCACCAACAAATATACATCGTTTCAATCTGAAAAATATTAAATAGCTTATTTTTTTATAAGTACTTTAAATATTTAGTATCAACGGGAACACCACGTTAAATATTATTACTGACAGCATAAATTTATGACACGAAGTTGTGCCTTCCAACGTCTCATGAAAATTTTCATATAAAAGTACAATATCTCGCGAGCCGTAGAAAAAAGTTTCGGGTCACCAGCCGGACTGCGTTGACGTATACTCCAAGTCATGTAATTTTGGCGAAATTTTTTGCAATATGGCTGCCTAACACGACTTGCCAACTTGAACGAATTAAAGTTATATCTAAATAAATATTTATACTGGTCACAAAACTGACTATTTGCTGTAAAGAAATACAAGTTAATAACACAACAAACAAAGGCACAAGGTAATATTCGTTCCACACTTTGCTCGATGCAGAATGAATAGAAAAAGCGTCACAAGGGCAAGTGAAGTGAACTGATGACCGATGTTGGCGATAAATTTAAGATTTAAAGAATCTGTAAATACTGCCAACATAACGTGAGGTACACTTATCATTACCCTTTTGGACGATGGCGAAGTGAAAGTGTTGGTTACATTGAGTACAGGTTCTATACCAACATCAAGCCAGTTAGACTGACAATAAATAAGTAATTATTGTCAAGACAGCTGTTACAAAATGCGTATGACCACATTGAGGACAATAAAGTAATTTACTGCGCCTAATACACAATAAACTAATGAACACAGTAAATTTCCGTTCATATTTCTTTTTTCTTAAGTTGAATTTCTCGATGCAAAAATGAGATGACTTTTACTATAGATTCACTAAAGGGGTATAGTTCGAAATTTTGATTTTATTAAGTTAAATTATTTCATGATATTCTGATAATGTAATCGTAACACAAGTGTCACATGACTTACATCTGTCTTTGAGAAGGTGGTGCTGTTCGTGGCGGAGGTGATGGCTGGAGCGGGCAATGGAACGACAGGAAGTGAAGATGACGATGGGGTTGATGTGGTGGAGCGATACATTGAAATATCCGGTTCCGGCGTCTTCTCAAACAAGCAACAACACAATCGTTACGTAAAAAGGCAGAACTCAATTATTGATGGGTATTTAGTGTAGGAACTACAGGTTCCTTCGTAGGAACTAAGGGAACGGACTCTTCCCAGTTCTTAAACTCGACACTTCCTGATGGTCAAAATGTCGGGTGAGGGATTAAAAATTTTGGGTACCATCAAACTCGACAGATTCTATCTGCTCTAATGGCTTGCCGCCCGTCGCGCACCCTCCTGCCGACCCACCGACCTGCCGCTAATATATTTCTTCAGTCACTTACTGGAGAGTTATTTAATGTGCTATCAATTAAACATTTTTATTTTTCATCCCATTATCTTAAATTTTTTGAATCCTACACATAATTCCAATAAAAATGAACTCAAACACGACGTATTTATGACATTACTGAGTTTTAAGCTTCTGTTAACATAATATATAAAAACTATTGTAATCGTGAAAAATAAACGGTCGCGAAATTTTGACGAATGTTCTGGGAGCCTCTGATTCCGAGAACAATGTGCGTAGAATCTCAATTATAATTTTCTTGATGCTTTCATGAAACATATGATTGAAAGGAAAACAATTATTTTGTTTATCGTCCTAGAGTAAATGCTTTGGTTCTAGATAGTGCACCTACGTTTGGCTCTTCGGGTTTTAGAACCAAACACTTAAATTTTGGAGAACTTTTTGGCTCCGGTTTTATTTTGGATACAATATTTATTTCCCTCTAAATCATAAAATGTTATTTTTATGCAGTTTATGATACGAATGAAACAATAAGAAATCTTTGTAACAGCAGGAATGGTTATTCCTCTGATTGTCAAAAATAAAAGGGGTGACCGCTAAGAAACTTAGATTTAACTTCGGTTTTTCGTCAAAATATTTTTTTCAATCATGAAAGTTCTTTTATCCTCATAATTAGGGTGTTTTCTCATGAATTGCTCATTTATTGTTGAATTTATGTTCTTAGTAATGTATGTGCGGGTGTTGACTACAAGAGAGCCATTGCTCACATATTTTCCGAGGTCTGCAAATAAAATTAAGAAATATAAGAACAAAATATATATATAATATAAGAACATAAGAATAAAATATAAGAACAAATTGTATAAAAAAATTCTATACCACTGATGTTTGGAAACTTTGAATTCTAGAATTCTCAAGCAATTCTCTGCATAATAGATTTAAGTTTCCAAATCCAGTCACTGTATGTTTCTTAGAGATAAAATATCATAGAATGTGTTATATC
Organism: Laupala kohalensis; assembly: GCA_002313205.1. Lineage (NCBI taxonomy): Eukaryota > Metazoa > Arthropoda > Insecta > Orthoptera > Trigonidiidae > Laupala > Laupala kohalensis. The sequence continues at coordinate 870,571 of NNCF01128546.1, read as the reverse complement.
AGCTATTTTGTATAAAATATATCAGAAACTTGTCTAATATTATTAAGAGTTCATTCATGTTCAAATAAAATTTATTTTCAGCAGCAGCTCGATAATTTTTAATTTTAAAAATTGCATGGAAAACAAGAAAGGAGAGGAAAGAACGAAGCTGCAGACTCAGATTTCAACAATAAACTCAAAAATAAATTACTAAGATTTTCTAAAATGCTCTTTCTTCAGTTTTCCGCTTATAACTTGATAATACATGTTTAGAACGAAACACCACTGTACCTAAATAATGTAATATTGAATTTCCAACAAATTATGTTCTGCGTTATTTTGTCGTCAGACGAACGGATAAGGCTTAAGAGCGCGATTGTACAATGGACCAAAAAACTTATTTTTCCCGTATTTTGTTTATAACTTGAAAACTACTTACTTTTAGAGAAAACGTCCTTATACGAAAACGAAATTGATTGAACGTCCAACAAAATGTGTTTTTCAGAGTATTTTTTTCTGACGATAAGTTTATCCGCTTGTGCGCGTTGAACTGAAGAACACATCTATGTAGTAGAGTCAACGTGTACTTTTTTCCTTGCATGGTGTCTGTGGTCCAAATACGGTTCCAATTCTGGTCGTTAACTCTTGTAAATTCACAGAATTGAAAAAAAATGACATGGCATTTTATTTCTAAAACCCATTGCTTCGAAGTTAAAATCCATGCAAACTGATAATTGTTGAATTTTTCCTGTTCTTTTTTTAAATTTTATTTCCGGTACTTCGGTCGAGGTCGAAAATTTCGGTTCATCATGTCAAAAAATCAGAACTATCCTATTTGATACAATTAAATAATACGTATCGACTCTTCGACATAGATGTGCACAAAACTTCCACGCACAGAAGAGGATAAACAGATTGTCAGAAGAAAAAAAATCAGGATAACGCGTTTTGTAGGACGTTTAATGTATTTCATTTTCGTATGAAGACATTATCTCTAAAAGTTTGTAGTTCTCAAGTTATAATTCTATTAGATCCGTTGTAGAATTTTTGTCAATGTAATCACGCTCTTTAGCATTTTCCGTTCGTCTGGTGACCAAACGGTACAGAATGTAATTTGTTAGAAATATAATGCACATTTTTTCTGTTCAAGAATATTTTGTTCTAAAAATGCGTTGTTTTAAACTTATAGGTGAAAAACTAAAATAATATTGAAAGGGAAAAACTTTTTTCTTGACATGCTTCTTTTCGTCACCTTATTACTGGACTAATAGTCAAATGAGCATTTGATGCCAGAAAGGTCGTGTTTGGTCTCATTTTTCATCCTTTTAAGTGTAGATTTCAATTCTTCTATTACATCATAACAATTTTTATGGAAAATTTTTTTTTGTGTGATAAAGCCACCTTGTTTACTGAAAGAACTGCCCACTGGTCCAATTGTATGGGGATTCACGGGACGGGCACAGGTAGACGGGCACAGATAGACCTAATCCTTGAGGAAATGTCCAGTTTAATGGTGAAGTTATCCTTCTACCTGAGGATCTGTGGAGTTTAAGTACGCCCGGACTCTTAATAAGGAACCTTTTCATGAGTTCATGTCTGGATCGGGACCCTAATTTTTCGGTCCTTGAAAAGATCCATTTCTTGGGAAGCATCACTGCGATCCGTCCGCCATCGGTGTTTATTAATAGTGATGGTGCATGGTTGTTGCCGTAGAGTTGTATACAGATGTCCCAAAAGTCTACTTTAAAAAATTGGAGGAATGATAGAGAACATTAATAGAAACAAAATATCATTAAGGTACACTAGTCGGGAAATACCCATTAACAGCGATGCGGGTATTGCACCGGGGTCGCATGTACTGACGAGGATGTTCTACGTGGGACCCATTTCACAAAAAGTACAAGTGTTGTTCGCAATAACGTGTTACGAACATTACTTGTAATAACAAGTAGTTAGTTTCAATCGTTTCACAAAGATTTCGCTAACTTGTCGGTAACAAGTGTAGTATCTTCACAATTGTCAAAACATGTCTTGGAGGACAGTCTACTCTTTCTAGTTCGATTCTTACGTAATGTCAAATTTGGTATTTCTAAAACATTCATTAGTACTGATTAGTATACTTTTTGGGAGATATAGCACAGGAAGTGATAGTTTTTTTGCGCATTATTGAAAGTATTTCAAGCTTATCAAAAATGACTTTCGAAACTGCATAATAGTAAAATTAGTTTGTTGTCCTCCACTTGGTTATACGCAGTTTGTACTGTTTTTTGACAATAAATTTATTATTATTATTATTATTATTATAACTGAGCTAAAATAATGACTAATAACTGAATTAAAATATATAGTAAAATAAATACGGTTCTTTTCTTATAAGTTTTTGTTATACGTCCCTCCTTTTCTTCGATCTTTACGTCATTCGATGGCGTTCGTTAAATTCGTAAACCGACACAAATGTAAACTTCACTCTTTCCCTAAATGTTTTCTTTTGTCGTTGTACACAAATGAATAACTCATCTTCGTCTTGCGAGGAAGAACTCATGTTAACAAAATAACATAGTTAACCTAAGTTTATAGCTTGGTAAGAAATGCTTGGTAATTAACAAGTTCATTTTACAAGTTTGTCAGCTACAATTGTGAGTAACCTAACAATGTTAGTGGGTTACTCGTGAAATTGTAAGAATTCACTTGTTATCACAAGTTTACAAGCCTACATTTGTGGAACGCTAATAACTGGATATTTTTTACAAACTTGTGAAAATTTACTTGTCACTTACAAATTAGTACTTTGTGGAACGGGTCCCTGGACGTCTGCATCGCTGTTAGTGGGTAGAACTTTGAACAATAATTGTAATTTGTTGTTATTCAACATTAAACTCCAATATCACTTTCTTAGTTTGCCTAATGAAGTGCTTCAAACGCCTTTTTGTCTTTTGTGTCATTTTCTCCCCTTCGGGAGATATTTCCCTGTACGTGTATCTTGATGATCTTTGTTACCATCATTCTGCATCGGCGCTTACCCGTGTAGTGTGTGGAGTCGGTGCTTCGGGTGGCGGAGAGGAAGAAACGAGAGAATGTAGTTTCGATCCTCTAGTCACCGAGGTCGTGTTGGTTCTCTTCCTCGCGTGCGAGAGACGAGGCCTCGGCGACGAGCGCTCGCGCGACCGACGCTTTGATCGCGCGCGGGATGCACCTCGCGAATTGGACAGGCGGCGTCGCTCGCCGGCCACGGCCTGCATCGCCCAACGCGCCAGACGAGCTTCTTTCAGCATCACCATGGCGCTTCGGCGTGGCTTTCGACGCCCTGAGTCTGAAAGGAAATGAGATAGGCTCTGTACGGATATCAACGTTCCTATGCTTGTGGATTGGGATACACCACCCAGGGCAGGATTTAAGATCCGTGGTCCCCTTGACTCAAACTGTGGCGCAAGCCCTCCCAGTGGAGGGTATGCAATATTACCCATGTCAACGGGGGTCGAGGGGAAGCCCCCGGAAGTTCTTTTTTGAAACATTCTCCTTGATAATGACTTTTATAGCAACTTATTTGTAAACCCTTTGGATAAACATAAAAGTTTTCGATTTTTTACTACAAAATCTAGCACAGTATTAGAAGAATTGAGAGTAAATGAAACGATGCGGGTCTTCGGTGGTCTGCATTGCCGGTGTCGTCTTACAAACTTAAAATAGTTTTATTAATTTCCTAATTGTTGGAATTTTTGTGGTGCGGACCCCTAAGCGCGCGCCTATGTAGTCTGTGCTTAAATCCGCTTCTGATACCTCCCCTTCCGAAGGTATAACGTAATATGAAAGCACCCAGAACCTTCCGAAAGATTCAAATCCTGAACCTTTAGCTCGGGAGAGACCACAGAACCATCTTGGTCGGTTGGTCAACTATTTAATTTTACTATTACAATATTACTACCTATCTCTTTCCATATTCAATATCCACTGTGTAGTTAATAATAATAGTACTGGGTGTAGACCATCGCTAATGTTTTATTTCTTGGGAGCGGGTGGGATCTTCACATTTTCCATCCACGGTTACGTTTGGTGTCGTTGACGAATTGCGATGGGATGCTTTTTTTTTCTCTTTTCCACAATTTGTGCGTTTACAAATCCATTATTCTAGTGCAATTTTTCAATTACCTCATTTTACACAAATTTTACAATTTCAAAGCAACTAGTTCCACAAAAAGAGAGAAGAATCAACTCAAATCATGTAGTTCTTTCCGTTCTGCACAAATTGTATACGTTCGCAACGTATGAGTTTTGTTACGCATGGACTGGTTGAGCCGCAACCATGCGGTTAAAAATGCTGAGCCCGTTTGTCAGTGATTCTTGATTTCCAAGATAATTCAAGACGTTATGTCAGCACATGCGAATCAATGAGTGTAACATAATGTTATAATCCCCCCTTCTGTTCCTGACTCCCAATTTCTTTTGCCTAGTTATTCCATTCTAGAATTTTAGAAATTGTTCCAACTGTTCGAGGAAGGAAATAAGGAGATTCCAAGGTGTAACTCCATTGACTCACCTTTGACTCTCCATCGAGGAGAGGCAGTGGCGTATCGCACCGCCAGATAGAAGAAGAAGAAAGCCGTGACGAGGCCCAAAGCGTCGTAGAATAAGGAGCGTGTGGAGGACAATGGAGAGCGTGCTTGTGGAGAAGACACTTCGGAGGCGTCTCGGCGCGAGGAGGTTGCGGAAGGGTGAACACCGAACACAGTGGGCTTCGAAGGTGGAGGGACGCCGGTGCCCGCGCGACGACCCAGGGCGAAGGGCGCATGGTCACGCGTCGCCACGCACAACAGTCCGGAAGCGCTGAAGGGACGAACAAGTATGGGATACACAGGATTTGTGGCTAAAGCCTGCTTTACACGGTCCATTTTACACACAAATTGCGTCCAATTGCTGTACAAGAAATGGATGAGAAGTGGTTGGTTGACGTAACGCTTGATGTCATCTGCGTGTACAGAAAATTGACGTTTCGATGAGTGTTTTACATGGTATTGGACGAGAAATGGATGTTGTTGGTATGAATTGTCTCTCAATGTCCCGGGGAGCGCAACAAACAACTAACCTGAAATGAACTACCAGTTCTCTGAACATATAAACAGTCTTCATTGATAAACGAATGGTTTATTTAATACTATGTTTTGTTCCCTAGGATTGATTGCCAAAGTTCAACTAACCAGGAAACATCGCAACGTAAAATAACGCAACTACGCACATGATTTTAAACACGTAATCGCTTCGAGAGAACACGGACGCCGCAACTAGTAAGCAGAGATACCGCTAGGAGTGCGGTAATCAATTTGTACGAGTCATACTAAAAAAAAAAGCAGCATGCTTGAACATTTCCATTTAATTTGCCTCCAGTCTGGTGTGTATCACACGAAACAGTACATAAACGGACCGTGTAAAGTAAACTTAAGGAATTATACGTAACCAACTGGCGATAACTGTAAACTTATGTAGACCCAGAGATCTCTGCTGTGGGTCGTCTGTGGTATGGGATATAAATACTGCTTGGTATCGCCCTCTCACTCGCACATCCGCTTGGAGGGGGGAAAGTATAATAGTCAGCAGTCAGAGAGGGGAAACGAATTCCCCCCACCCAAAACGATGGGCCAAAGACAAAAATCTTAAATGTTTTCTCCTTCGGACAACCGGAACGTAAGATCGCCGAGTCTATATCATATTTAAATCTACAGCGATAACCAGTGTGACCGCGTAAATTTAAGAAAGTGAACTCTCAAACTCCTTCTTCATTCTCTAAGTATACCGAGAGAAGGGGTATTTCTGTGATGTCTAAACCCAGAGGAAAGAGAAAATTGTTTTGAAAGATTTGGGGTGTCACGCCCCAACCTTAAAGTTTCCGAACTATAAGTAAACAAATCCTTCACTGTACTATATGTCTTAAATATAGACAATCATCGCAACTGCAGAATTATTGATTCACATTTGTTTACTAGATTGCCATCGTTTCGAGGTGAGTTGACCTCTTCATCAGGGCTGATAAAAACAAATAACAGACACTAAATAATTCTAATTAATACACATATTTTGCACTTTGAACTCATTAACAACACCCTTAGTAGACATAACATAAAATACTAAAATACAATTAGGACAATGTTAAAGTTTTTAAACATTTTCACAATTTTAACTTCCATTACTTATATATTACTTAAAGAACAATATACATAAAACATACCTTTGATCCTATGCAGATAATTAAATAACCATTACATATCACATTAAAATCACATTAAAACCAGTTACATGTCACATTGAAATTNAAGGTCGACAGTTCAAACTTTTCTGCCAAACAGTTTATTAAAGACTATCTTATTTAACCACAGTATGAGAAACATGAGCACTACCACGACAGCACTGACAACATAACAAAGTTTAACTTAACTTTTACTTTTTCAGCAAAAAGAATAAACTGTCAAAATCTCTAGTAAAAATATTATTCTCTAACTGTGTATTAATGAACTGTTTGTCAGAAAAGTTTGAACTGTCGACCTTCCAGAATATTTTCAATTTCAATGTGACATGTAACTGGTTTTAATGTGATTTTAATGTGATATGTAATGGTTATTTAATTATCTTCATAGGATCGAAGGTATGTTTTATGTATATTGTTCTTTAAGTAATATATAAGTAATGGAAGTTAAAATTGTGAAAATATTTAAAAACTTTAAAGTTGTTTACTGAGAAGATAAAAAGACAATTGAAATTTCTTCATTGTTTCCGAACTATAAGTTTGGGATCTCACATTCGAAGGTTTGGAGAACTCCTTCCTTCCTTCCTGTAAATTTGTCTCTGACTGCTAAACCTAGAGTACTCATCTCTATAATGTGTTCTCGGTACTGAATATGGATTGCATTGGAAACTATTTTCGTAAAATACTTTTTATATATAGTTTTTTGTGGGTTACAATTATATCTGTAAAAACATACGTCGAGTCGCACGTTAAATTTTGCGATTTTTCCTATTCATTTACTTAGTTCACTTCTTGCCCGTTCTCTCGCTGATATCAATTTCAAACTAGTTTTTTCGATTTTCCAAACTATTGTTTTGGGCATTGACGAGCTATTACAAACAATTAAAAGAAGGTTTTACAAAATCAGAAGACAAAAGTATTTTGAAAGTGCTATGATACAATGGAACAGAAATTCAGTATTGAAGTGTGTGACGTACCTGAAGGGTACATCTTCACCCATGAGCACCGGCTGTGGAGCCGGAGGGGGCTCGGGCACCAGAGGGCGTGCTGGCCGAAGGAGACGTTGGATCCAATATGGCGGACATGGCCTCGCCCAGAACCCATTCGCACTGTCCAACGCCTCTGCGAAGTACATGGGCGCCAACGCGTGCGAACAAGCATCCCGCGTCGCGGCACGGGCTAGAGCCTGTCACAGACGATGTGGTGATGCAAATCTGGGCTTAATGTGCACCAAATGGTGTTCTTTCTGATTATTAATACAAATACATTGAATCGACAATACACTGGAAACATATTTTCAGTATTCGCGGCGACTGGTTTGAATAATTTCATGNCTGTAAATTTGTCTCTGACTGCTAAACCTAGAGTACTCATCTCTATAATGTGTTCTCGGTACTGAATATGGATTGCATTGGAAACTATTTTCGTAAAATACTTTTTATATATAGTTTTTTGTGGGTTACAATTATATCTGTAAAAACATACGTCGAGTCGCACGTTAAATTTTGCGATTTTTCCTATTCATTTACTTAGTTCACTTCTTGCCCGTTCTCTCGCTGATATCAATTTCAAACTAGTTTTTTCGATTTTCCAAACTATTGTTTTGGGCATTGACGAGCTATTACAAACAATTAAAAGAAGGTTTTACAAAATCAGAAGACAAAAGTATTTTGAAAGTGCTATGATACAATGGAACAGAAATTCAGTATTGAAGTGTGTGACGTACCTGAAGGGTACATCTTCACCCATGAGCACCGGCTGTGGAGCCGGAGGGGGCTCGGGCACCAGAGGGCGTGCTGGCCGAAGGAGACGTTGGATCCAATATGGCGGACATGGCCTCGCCCAGAACCCATTCGCACTGTCCAACGCCTCTGCGAAGTACATGGGCGCCAACGCGTGCGAACAAGCATCCCGCGTCGCGGCACGGGCTAGAGCCTGTCACAGACGATGTGGTGATGCAAATCTGGGCTTAATGTGCACCAAATGGTGTTCTTTCTTAATACAAATACATTGAATCGACAATACACTGGAAACGTATTTTCAGTATTCGCGGCGACTGGTTTGAATAATTTCATGATGTGAAAACTTCCGTCCAGATGAAAATGGTGAAGAGTCGGGAATAGAACCTGGGACTCGTGGATTGATCGCTTTGAACCCCTACACCATCCGTTCTCTTTCCGCCGCTGTTCACCATTTTCCCACCGAGAGATACGAGACACCTCCCCATACAGGAGATGCGCAAACCAAGGCGGCACACTATGCAGTAAGTACCAGATATGTATTAAGGTTGGTTATGCATCCATTTGTTAAGTGAAGTTACACGTAGAAACTGGTACTTAAACCGGAACCGGTACATGGCGTGCAACCTTCGTGCACTTATCTCCTGTATGGTGACGTGTCTCAAGTCTTTCGGGGTTTCATTTGGGTGAATATGGTGCGCAGTTGTGGAGGGCAAACGGACCGTGTAGTGGTTGTCACCTCTGCGATTAAAGCAGGACTTTTAGATTCGATCCCGACTCGTCGCCACGTTCTCCTGGACGAAAGTTATATGTAGAGATCCGTGAAATTCGCGAGACGCGACAACACGAATTGTTTTAATCCCGATATTTTTAGTCTTTAGTTCATAATAGACCTTTGCGTTTTCGTAACTGCGATTTTTGAATCGCGAAATAACGCGAAATCGATATTATAACACGAAATCCACACAATAACGCGAAATATCGTAAATTGTGCATTTGACTTAGGATTCTTCAAGTGATTGGTGTATTCAGGTTGTAAGTGGAACGAAGGAAACGTGGATGTGCCAAGTGTAACGGTATTTTTACGGTCAAGTGAATTCCGTTCGGAGGGGTTTTATTGTC
>NNCF01128546.1:828242-861348 GCA_002313205.1 Laupala kohalensis | reverse complement strand
AGAGACAGGCCCTGTAGAAATCAGTGGGCCACGCTGTGTTGGGCGTGGGCACATCTTTGGCAGCGTACACCTCCACGGCCGCCATGTGCGTCGCGTTCATCACCAATCCCTTGCGATTCACCGTCAGCGCTCCTGGGCGTGCACACGCGGGTTGCTCGGTTCCTCCGTTCACCAGGAAGCGCACATGACCTGCGGCGCGACCCACTCCACCTGTGTGGACCACATCCACGAACAGAGCGTCGCTTGAAGACAGCGTCCCGCCCACCTGAGTTGCCTCGAAGCCACGACCCGCTGGATCCAGACCTGCGAGAGAGAAGGCAGCTAATGGAGGGTACAAACCTTATTAAAATAATAATACTAATAATACGTAATTTTCTTGAAACATACAAAACTAAGACAAATTCATTAAATGTATTAGTAAACTTATAAGTTAAACATATAAATAAATAAATAAACAAACTTTATTGTCAAAAAACTGTTGCAAACTGCGTATGACCACGTGGAGGAGGACAATATACTAATTTACTCTCCGGAAGCGAGCAAGGGACCATCCCATCAAATCCGATCAATAATTTTACTTAAGAAAAACAACAAATAAAACAAAATTATTTTAAAACAATTCAGGGCATCAAAAGGCAAAGTTTGTGAAGAGATTTCGTTGCCAATAATATAAACTTCAAACACGTAGCCTACACGTAGTTTTGTATGTATTAATTTCAATAGCATATATTAGACGTATTCTGAAAAACGGGTAAGCAAAAACGGGATAATCCATTCACCATCTAATACGTAATAACCAAGACAAATCTAAGAAAAAAATGGGCGGGCATCAATTGCGCATAATCCTCTTGGTTTTCATCAATTGCGCAGAACCTTTCCAGATAATCCCTTGAGGTTTCCTCAATTGCGCAGAAATCTGACCTTCCTTGAGGTCGGGATTCAAAGAATCTCCTATTATACAATGCTATGATATATCAGGAAATAAAAGCAAATTGACTTTCATGCATTTCCATACATTCAATTTGTTACGCTTATAACTTAATTTTTTTAACGTTTGCTAATATTTACCAGCGTTGGGTATTACACCGTTTTACGCATTGACAGCGCTTTAAAAACTTTGGAACTTTTAACGATGACGTAAATTATATGCATATCAGCTCTACACTACCACGGACCATGACAATGGGGTGACAGTGGATGTTAACAGACACTTTCCTTATTCTGACTACCTGCCTCGGTCTATGAGCAATTGAGGAAACCTTTCTAGGGTCTTCTTGAGTACTCTGCGTAATTGAGTCATTTTCCTTTGCAATTGATGTGCGACCAAAACAAAATAAATTAAAAGAATGCTAATTTTTCTGTCGAATGGAGGTGAAGTATCGCGGGTAAAGATATCAAGACCAATAATCGATAATTTGCTTTGAATACAAAGCAGTCTGGAATTTGCTTCTTATGGTCTTAAGGTAAACTTACGACAGTCCAGAGGCCTATTCTTGGTAACTTTGAAAGAACGGAGTGTTCCTAAAATCCATCTTAACACAAACCTAATAAATTTTCTTTATATTCATGTAACACAATTTTTATTACTGCAATTATTAAATTATATGAAGCACAATCAAAGAAATTATATGACTAGTCCAATACGATTGATTACTACTTTAAAAAACGAATACAACTTTTTAGAAATAGTAGGATATCTTATGATAAGTGACCTGCGAAAAAGGATATGAGTCGTGACCAAGGTGCATTGAAAATCAATGATCTGGGAAGGAGGAGAAATTTTATTGGACGTAAAATGTTTAACTCTTTCCTTGATCTGGATGGAGTCGTCAAAATCATAATTTTAAGAATGCCAGGGAATCGGTAGGTAGAGAGAGAGAGAGGACGAAGGATGTCCGGTGGAATGGAGCAAGACAGAAGAGGATGTAGGTGAAAAGGTCAACCACTAAGTATGTTCGTGAGATGGGGGTCGAGGTAAAGGAGAAGAATTGATATTTTCCATTGCAGTGTTTGTAAATGGGAAATGTAGCGTGCTATTGAAGCTTATCTACATGGAGCGATAGCAGGTTGAATTTGACTGGTAGACTATTGTTAGTAGGTGGGCCGGTTAGCTGGGTTTACCAACAACTTGGCCCACGTGGAAGGGTTAGTAGAAGTGGCTAGTAATAGTGAAGAGTTATTGATACTAGAGGGAGGTGGATAGAGGAAGGAAGGAAGGTTCGCTTTTCAGTAGTCACAGAACTGGGTTCATGTGAAAAGCTACAAAAGCCACCGGGAATTGAACTCAGGATGACTTGTTGAAGAGCAAGTACGCTGCCACCTGAGCCACCGAAAAAACCAGAGATACTTCATGATCCAGAGGACACAAAATATAATAAAAAATAAGGTCTTAGGAGAGACATTCATTAAAAAATGTCATATAAGTATTGGGGTTAAACCATCTCGTACCCGTGATCCTGCCGATCTTCCCTTGGGCGCCGAGACATCTGCCTGCGCGACCAGCAGCGTGGGCACCCAGTCCGAAACCCAGCATATGGATAGCAGCAGGGGAACGACGCAGAGGGAAAGGCGCTGCTGCGAGTGCACGCGCGAACTGGGCCACACACACGCCCACTAATGGCACGGCACTCACCGCACGAGAGTAACATGGCGCCTTTGCCAAAGCGCCCCATTCTACTGTCACCAGGTTGTACGCCCCTGTTTCTCCTCTGTTGCCACTGGACGCTCGGCGGAAGTACCCTGTGAGACATAACATATTTCATGCATACATTTCTTCCGTGTACCAACACGTGGAGAAGATATGTGATAACTTGCAGCCAGGTGGAAATGGCGACGACCCAGGAATCTAAAGGTTGTGAAAGATAAAGGGGTGGTGTTAACACCCCAGCGACCAATGCAATTACCGACTCGTCGTCATTTTCATCTGGCTGACGTTACTACATATTTTGTAATATATCATTGGAGCGAGGAAAAATAAATTTTGAACTCTGTTCTGTAACGTAACCGTGATTTTTTGTGCATTTTTTTAATAAGTGGATTATATTTTCGAAAGAAACGGAGCTATTTATTTTCTTCTCATTTCACGCACTCTTCTTTCTCCGAAACCGATCCTATCGTTTGTACAACTCTTAACAATGCACCAGTGAATTTTCTACGAATATTATACAACACTCTGTTTACGGAACTCGGATCAAACTTACGAACTAACCTAAAAAAATGAGCAATCATTCTTCAATGATATCCAATTGAAGGGTGCGCATTTGACCTTGATGTTATTGAGACATAAGGTTCAAGAAGCCACCGGGAAGCTACCACGGAGAGAACACAGGATTCGCCATCGCCTCTCACATTTAAGGCTTGTATTAAACGATTCTATGTCCTAGACCTATTAGCAAATAACTTTGATAGCGTGAGGCACATGACCGAGTAATATACACGTTTTGATAGTAGTTGAAATATGATCATGGGTCTATGTAAAGACGTTTCACGGGACAGACTATAAGGGCCCATCCCCCCCCTCTCAAACGTCAATTTAAAATTTATTGTGCAAGACAAACATTTCCATTCGTCAATAGTTAAGTTAAATAAAACTAATTAATAGTTCAGAAGTGAAATAAGTAAATCATTAATAATTTTAGTCGTACAGTTGAGAAATATATCATTTTATAAATATGATAAGATTACATGGGAAATGTATCTTAATGTGGTGAAACGTGAAGAAATAACCACAGTTAAATTCATATTCCTTCTTATAAATAAGGCCATTTAAATAAGGTAAATCAAAACAAAAACGGTGTCGAGAAAGGACCAGTACACCCCCCACTAGTAGCGGACCACCTCCTTGAAACGAACTTTTCCTCAATCCAGAATCTTCCTCCAGAAGGGCAATTAACCTTCTCCAAAAATAAATCCTGGTGCGTCACTGGATCTGTTTTCTTGTTAAGAGAACCTTTGATTATATCTTGGATAATAGATCTATGATGTAGAAATATGATTGTGTAATACCGGTCTTACCATCTGTCGTATTGAGGAGTCCAGATCCTAGAAAACATGCGACATATATTCCAAAAGTATTAAGGTATTTGAGAAATGGGTCTCAGTACAACGATGTGTCTTCAGGGGTAGTTCGGTGGGTCGCAAAACCCCCGACATAAGAATGAGCCCAAAAATTTTTTCTGAAAATTAGTTTTGCTATAAATAGTTTTTGGATATCTCGAGGGAATGAATATCATAAACTTTCGACTAAAGAAATGAAATTCTTCGGGCCATGCACCATTTTCTACCTGAGTGAGAAAAAATAGTTCAAGGGGTTGTAAGTTCAGAAATAGTAAAAAGCAAGTACAAAAATAGATTTGATGCTAAGATGCACGACTTGTGTTTACTGAACTTGAACTTAAAATGCACTTGCTTATGCAGAAAAATCGTCACGTTACTTTACTGGGTGAATTTTTGTAAATGCTCAATTTTCAGTGATTTGTAATTAAATAACATTTACATATTACCAGTAATTACAGTGTAGTTATAATTACACCTACCATCTCTGACGACACGGTTGAAGTAGTCATCGCGTCCCCCGCTGTAATCGTGAATCAAGATCTTCAGTGGAGCCCCTGTGATGAAATCTACCTTCGAAGACCAAAGATCTCGCTCCTTGAGCTGCGTCGGTGGCCCTCTCCTGCGCCAAAAAAATGTCCAAGCCTCAATTCCTTTTAACCTCCACTTCTTTCCATTCATTTTAATTGTCTATAATTCGTTGATGATATTTATTTTAAGATCCTGTTTCAAATAAAGTGGATATATTTCACAATTGTTTAAAGTTTTTTCTATAGTTTGTTACTGGAAAAGTAATTTTTAGGATAGGATCTGATTCCGTGTGGGACAATACTACTAAATAAGGCGATTTTTGTATTGGATGAGTTTCCCAAAGCTTTAGATGAATCTGTCTTAAGTGCTTTTCTTTAGAAATTAGGTTAAGGATGTACATTGTTGTTTTTATTATTTTAACAGGGATTTCAAAAACATTTTAATTTCGTACTTTACTAGTCAGGCCTAGTGCTTCAATACATCGAGCCTGGTCTGGAATTCAAGCGTAAATTTCTTGCATGCTTTGTATAAGCTGGGGATAGGATGAAGGTAGATTAAAATGGGCACAAGGAAAAATGATGAGTGCGTCAGTTAGGCGACCACTGACAACGGTTGACTGTATACCAATTTGGAACATGTGCCCACATTTTGACAAACAGTTATATTTGACGTGTCGTAACTTTGTATCTGCCGATAGAAAATAACTGTGTAGTACATTGACATGGTCATGTTATTTTTTCTATTATATGTGGAATAAAACATAAAAGTATCGAAACTCTTGTCTAATCTTTTATCAAAATAACCTTTGACTCCTACATCTATATCAATAAATAATTATATTTTGATTTTACAGTGGATAAACAATACTGGTAAAATGTTTAACAATTCACTTATGAACCTTACTTCAGCAATTCTTACACGACTACCCTGCTTGTTTGGGTCAGTTATATTGTTTACAGTGATAGAACTCACCCGTTATAAAGGTGGAAGGTGATGTTGGGGTGCGGGCAGGTGTAGATGAGTGGGGGGCATTCCGGGTCATCAGCCGTCTCGTCAACTATCTCACATTCGTCATCATCTTCGAAAGTGGTGGAGTCTTCAGCGCTTGTCCGGGGCACCTCTGCGAAACCAAGAAAGCAAGAGTACGTTATAATGGAATACAACTATAGTATGATCTCTCGTTTGTTAGTGTCTCACAGCAGAAAGTTATGTGCAGAATGAATGTCAATCGTTAGAAACGTTTATTATTCTAGATCTTCTCTAGTCCGATATGTGCTGGTGTATCGCTCCGATTGGTCCAATCCCGAATCAAGGTCAGACTTACAAGTAGCTCCTCAAAATATTATAGAGTTTATGTTTCAATACAATTAAATTGGCAAACAAAATATTTATCTTGAACCAGATGTCTTTCCGTTTTCTAAAACCGCTATATCACTGAAAGACAAATAATGAACAAAACAAACATATCCGCGCCATAGTCTTCTTCCATCTGTTACTCAATGCCCCCCATTTTGACCTAGATTTTTCTCCAGTTTTCCATTGGGTACAGGCGGATTTTCACTTAAGTGGGAACGTTTTTAATAATTTTGTTGAATATATTTTGCACATAATATATACGATTAATTTTGGAATATAAATGGATATCTGTACGTATTTGTTAAATTACTTCTTTGATAAAAATCCACCACTGCCCTTGGGCCCTTCATCGGAGTTAATGGGGTGGTCACTTGCTTGCTTCCTTCCAGAGAGTAAATTTGTTTATTATCTCCCATATGTTTTTTGACAATAAAGTTTACATTCTACGAAACTATAAAATTACACATAACCTCTACCTCGATCCCAAACAAACACTACAGCGAGGAAACCTCATGACTCACCCGTTACGAGGACAAGCACCAGCAGCAGCCAACAGAGACGTCGTCCACTCGACGTCCTCATAGTGTTGTGCGTCCTCTTGCGTGCGAGGTGGGCCGAGCGTCGATGCTCTCCAAGGAGCCTGAGGAGGAGGCGATGTCGAAGCTCGTCGAGACGAGGGCAGCAGGCGGGCGCCGCGCAGCGCTCCGTTGTTTCCAGCGCCTCACCGATGAGCGGACATGGATTGTTGGTTGGACGACCTGCGGAAGGGAAAACTTTTATCGAATCACACGAGAAAGTCCCTAAACTGACCTTCAGAAAAAGCAGGCGGTGTGCTGAACCAAAATCATACGCTTCATAACATAAGAAAGTTTTGAGTTGTCAAGATGTCTGTCTGCGGAATTTACACTTGGCGCTCATCTACAGGTCATTACTTTTGAATACTATGTGGAATGTTTTACGCTAAAGAAAATCACCCTCAGCCCATGGCTTTTAAATCATAACAGACATATTACCTTGTCGTTCGGGAGCCGCTCTGTGACACCTGGATACGGTCAACTGAGGGACAATGTAAGCAGAGGACGATACTTGCAAATTTGGACTATACTACGGTGCATGCTTAGACTGCACTATCCTTTTCAAGGCAGAAAGCGGAAAGGGACTTTCTCGTGAGACGGTTCGTGTACTTTGTCTTGTACTCCTGGAGTTAGCGGAGCTCATAAGACTGCCACTACTATATTTCTACGAACATCTCACAGTCCGACATAACTAAAAAAATCTCCTTTTCCACACGTATGACCCATCCACCCGACGCATAGTCAAATTTGACGGCAGTCTCGGCTTCTTTTCAATTGTCGCTGCAGCTATCTCTTACCGGTGTCTCGGTAAAATATTGCCAGTCCAAGCTCAGGATGAAGAGACGAGACAGAGGAAAATGAAATGAAGAAAGGGAATATACGGGACTCGTCTCACAAGAAAGTCCTTTTCGATTTCCTTTTTGAAAACCATGATGCAGTTCTGCGCATGTGTCTCACCTACCTTGCAAATATCTCGTAATCTGCCAACGTTCTTCCGCATCTGATCCTATACAGATGTCACAGATTGCTGAACAGCGCACTTGGGAAATGTATCAGTTGTCATAGTGTTGTGCTTTGCTTTAGAGTAAAATATTCCATGGAGCAGTCAAATGGCTTGACCTGTAGGTGAGTGCTNGCTTTGCTTTAGAGTAAAATATTCCATGGAGCAGTCAAATGGCTTGACCTGTAGGTGAGTGCCAAGTGGAAATACCACAGACAGAAGGGTCTACAGTACGTAAATACATCATTGCAAAACAATACTTTCTTATATTTTGGTTTAACAGGTTACTGTGAATAATTCGCTCTTTCCGGAGATCGGCTGAGGGAAATTCTCGCGGGAGGGTCTCTGTGTATTGTTTTCACCCATTTTCATTTTCTAATATATTTATTTGTTTTCTTTGATTTAGCGGCGTAATCTGGGTTGAATCTATTGGTGGAAATCACGTGCCAAGTGATGGAGGCAACCATTTTTTTTTTAATTTTTCAAATACATTACTCTCTACAACCACCGAAAAAATAATTGATGATAATTCTTAACTCTTTAAGAGAGATGTAGAGCAGAAAGCAAAATAAGATTGTAAACAAGGTTTCAAACCTAGAGGTCATATTCAAACACTTGGACAAAATATTTGATGCTCTTGAAGAATTATATTCCCATGAATTTTCACCTCCAGAAACAATATCTCAAACCGTTCCTCTAACCTTTAATCTTCAGAAATTCGGGTTTGTTGTGATGACATGCTCTTCGTATGGGGTTCACAAAAACATTGATCGTGTATGGTGGCTCAGGATTTATTTTGGGGTCATTTTGGGGTATGGAATATTCGGAAATTTTGGTGCAAAATAACGCAATTTTAGTACAATTGATGACTCTGGAAGAATACGTTTTTACTATCCAATGTAAATAATAACCTTAAGTACGAATCATATTTTATTTCTTTTACGAAATACCAGAATTTTTTTTTCTTTCTATTATTGGGAGGGGGACGTTGAGGTGAATTTTGACATGAGTGATTTAAACTCTTTTCTTGTTACACCGAAGCTATTTTCATAGCGCACGCACGTAAAATATTATTGCAATATCTTTAATAATTACTTGAAAACCTGACTTGCGTAAGTATGGAATAAGAAACTGTACATCAAGTTGACTGTACCTCCCAATAACAGGAAATACTTCGAAATTTTAAACTTGTACGAATGTAAACAACCTCCTTCATACGATTTTTCCAATCGAACGTTTGAAAGCAAAAGGTGTCGAATGAAAGGATCGATGGTTCTGATTCGCTTCTCCATCGTCGACTTTGCAGCCAACTCATGTCTCATCCATCAAAATCATTTTCTTCCGTGGCGCTGTACTAAACGCTTTGCAGAAGCTGAGAAATAGCAACAAACNGTGGCGCTGTACTAAACGCTTTGCAGAAGCTGAGAAATAGCAACAAACAAGATGAAGCTGTTGACAAAAGACATCCTGGTTTTGGATTCCCGACTTTGTACGATATTTGTATGAAATGTGCCTTTCAATTTCAGACCTTTAACTTTGTGGTTCATTATGTATATTTTCAATTTTACGAAAATAAATGAAAAGGATGAAAAGGATGAAAAAGCACTTTATTTGGACGCCCGAAGTTTTAGCCATCTGTTTTACTAGCGCGTCCAAAAGTGGGATAACCATATTTTAGTATTATATAGCATTAATTTCTTGAATATTGGTTGAAAAATAACGATCCCTTAGGAATTGTACATTTATTCGAAATAATAATTCTGCAGCAGTAATGGATTATTTCGAAAAGCCGTTATGTATAATCCGGGGCTGTCTTAAATTTTACGTCATTCACGAACATTGTACATGAAGCCCTATTATTTTACGGAGCCAGAGGAGGAAAACCAAATCAGGCAACGTCTTTTGCTCAATAGCACGAAAGTAGAGATATATGGAAATTAATTAGAATATTATATAAGAAACCCGGGTAAGGTGGGCAAAATGAACGAAAACATATCCAGATGTGTTGGTATATGTTTTTGTACTCACTGTAGTGTAAAAAATATAATTCTCAATACTAATTTTTCTTTGAATGTTAACGTAATTTTTTTTCTTGTTTTATCTGTGAATTGTTTTAAAATTTCTAATGTCCAATAAATATTGTTTTGTTTCTTTGAATTCCGGGCAATACCGGTTAGGTCTGCTTGTATGAATTAAAATGGATAGTACGAATCAAAATGGGCTCTAATGACCTTATTGTTGACGAGCCCTTAAACCCCCACAAAAAAGTATGAATTAAAATAATTGGTACAATACTCTCCGAAGTTTTTAAATAAGAAATAAACTTAAAATAATTATTTGATCAAATATAATACATCTTTGAACGGAGTGAGAACGTGGGAAATTTAACTCACTCCACTATCCTCCACTTTGAAAATACTGTCTTTAAGTTATTGAGAATGTTGTCTCTGTTCATGATGATGCTTACTGTACCAATTTTGTTGGGAGTATTCTTTCTTAATTTCATTGCTTTTAAATTTTATTTTTTAATGTATAAGACGGATGTTATGTATGTCTCTGACACGATTAAATCAATAGATAAAAAGTTGTTGAGGGAGAATAATAGTTTAATAATTGATTTCAGGCAACACACATCCGGATATAGTCTACTTGAGGAGCAATTATTTTTTTGCCTCTCTCATTATAGCAAGAGATTTTAAAATCTCATAATCAAGGATTGTTGACATTGAGAGAGGTTAAAAGAATAAATTCATCTGCACAAAAAATTATTGTAATACGTAAGTATAACATAAATTTAGATTGTTTCTCTGGAGCATATATTGTTTTCAATTTTTAATTTTTGCTACTAACTAGTAATTTAATCCATCGTTGCTATTCAACTGTATCCATTTTCTTCTTACACCAATTGTGCATGAGTATTACCGCTCCTAGGCATGAGCACACTTACCCTCTGGAGCCCATGCATCATTTCTGTTTGCGTAGAACAACCTCATAGATGATTGGATGTCATCCATATTTTTGCACCCACAGCAACATATAAAACGGAGAAGAATATGATGACTTAGCGGCGTAAAATCCTAAAACCCAAGTAATCTAAGAGAGTAATTAATGAAAAATTTAATATTATTATTTTTTCATGTGAACAGCAGACGTTAAATTTTGTAACGTGTGTCAATCCGGACACAAAGTAAGCTGTTTTAGAAGCATTCTACACTGCTAACTGAACATTACTTCAAAAGTATTGCTAGTTATCACAATTCAAAATAATTTCTTTAAAAATAAGCAATAAACTAGAAAAACATCATGTGATTTAATTTTTTTAATAAATTGAGATTAAATTGCTGATCGTTTTAACAGGTTCTATTTTTTAGTACAATGGGAGATAGAAATACCATAACATAGTTATATTTCAGTTCTCATAAAAACTGACCCAAGGTTATTATCTCATAAATTTTGACTCTTAATTAACCGAATTTTTCAAATGCAATTAATTTCACGCCAGTAATTCAATGTTATTGTAATGTAACCATTCTTAAGAACGGAATGTGGTTGGCGCAAGATTTAATACCTAGCCGTACTTTCAGAATAGAATATTAATATTACAATTTTGACAACTCATTTGTGAGAAGATTTTATTCAGTTCGCGTAAATTTCCTCTTGAGATCGTACGGAGTTAATAAATACAATTTAAGAATCACATAGGATGAAATGGAAGGCTGCTTCAAACCAGTAGAAAGACCCTATAATAATAATAATAATAATCACATATTCTTTGAATTGGAAGAGTACATAAAGTGAAAATCTCTTGCTACGTCATAGACCACATTCTCCTGTAAGCACGCTGCCTCAAATGTATTTCTTCGATCATTTGTCAGTGGTGTACTCTCACAAAGATTAAGTACTTCGAATCTCACAAGATGCACGAGTTCCTTCTCTTGATGAACTATATCACTTTACTCCAACGTGTTCTAACACTATTCAGTGTTCCGCCTGGTTCACCTATCTCCTGTCTGGGGATGTTTTTCAGGTCTTCCGGGGTTTAGGTCTAGGTGGAAATGGCGTACAGTTGAGGAAGGCGAACGGGTGTTGTAGTGGTTAACACCCCTGCGATCAAAGCAGGAGCCCCTGGTTCGATCGCAGACTCGTCGCCATTTTCACCTGACCGAAAGTTATCACGTTTATTCTAGTATGTTAGTGTAATAAATTGCAGTAATCTTAAATTTGTCACGTACAAGTATGTGGAAAATTTCTTCTTTTTAACTGTTTGGTAACGAAATGAAGGTCAACCTACTTAATTGTATACATCGGTTTATTATTTACCCTTCATAAATATTTCTTGCATCTTCATGCTTGTCCTAGGATGAAGTCATAAAATTGTTTTAATATTTTGGAGGTCTACTTCACAGATTATGTACTTCGAAGTGGCGTATTTTTACTGCGTGTGTTAAAGTCCGCTTTACTCAAGTTTTTGTTAACGTGAAACGATAATGGACAAAACATAAAATTTAAACACTTTCCCTAATTTATGGAGGTAACG
Organism: Laupala kohalensis; assembly: GCA_002313205.1. Lineage (NCBI taxonomy): Eukaryota > Metazoa > Arthropoda > Insecta > Orthoptera > Trigonidiidae > Laupala > Laupala kohalensis. Next base: position 849,296 of record NNCF01128546.1, on the reverse strand, counting down.
TACCACACCTTAAGTTATGAAAGTGAATTCGTTGATATTTTCAACCTTGAGTAAGATCAGAAATACTTCGCGAATTGTGCTCAGTTTCGCTGATCATAACATGTGACAACGAAGTCGTAAATACTCTTTAATATTGAGGATATTTCGAATGCTAATTATTTTTTACATAATTATTTGGACGGTATCAAAAACGTTTAAGTTGTTTAATCTTTATGTAACGTCCGTAATGTAACGATTGATTTAGTCGTAAGTGATCCTAAGAAACGCATAAGCACAAGTAATCTAGAGATAGTCTTTACTAGTGCATAAAACTAACGCCTATTTAAATTAAAATGTATATGTTCTGGATGTAACTAGGCAATTGAAACGAACGAACTCAGCATTAGCTTCATCTTTTCCACTAACTCCGTGCGACCTTGAATGAAAAGGGTTGTTGGGAATACCTTCATAGAAGGTAAACTTAGGAGTGAGGAGTTGGGTGGTAGGTCATTGTTAGTAGGTGGGCCGGTTAGCTGGGATTAACAACAACTTGGTCCACGTGAAGGGATTAGTAGAAGTAGTTATTGATACTAGGAGGAGCTGGATAGAGGAAGAAAGTTTTGCTTTTCAGTAGTCACCGCTAGAATGGGATATTCATGTGAGAAGCTACATCGGGAATCGAACCCGGGATGACTTGGTGATGAGCGACTACACTACCACCTGCGCCACCGCTGGGGTTTCTAGAGTTAACTAGGACTACCTCATATTTCTTTTTATAACAATTTGAGAGACACTTATTCTGTGGATATGATTAGTAAGTTTTATGTTTCGTGAAGTAAGACGCGCTAGAGGCAATTTTGGGGACAGAAAATATTTTTTATACTAATTTTGTGAAGGAGAAAAGCTTGTACCTCTAATGCATTCCTAGTAGTGTTACGTTTTATTGATGAGACGCATTTGAAGAATCGCAGCGGGAATTTGAAGAATTTATTTTAAAAATGTACTTTATCTTAAGGATACCATTTATTAAGATAAGCATATTAAATGATTCGTAGAAAAAATCTTGGCTCCGTTTCAGTTTACGTGATTTCCTCGAAATATTTTTTCTTCGATTTTACGCATTATTAGATGCGTTTCTGAAAAGAACTTAGCGTGAGCAACCAATTACTTACGAAGTAATGGCCAAAATACACGAACGCGCGTAACGCAACTTTCGGCCATTTCTATCACCAAAAAAAGTAAATTAAATAAATTATTTCACTACAAAATGATTCTCCAAAAAGAACACTGATGCAGTAACAATAAATAACGAAATTATTGCACAACTGAGCGACCTACAGTAATTAACAGTACGTGCACGCGAGCATTTGCCAAAATATTCTTCTGAGCCTGAAGATGATGCCTACGCCAGCAAAAAACTTTCACTTTAATTAATAAAAATAAAGATTAGTGATATTATAACACAAATTTTCAATTTAAAAAAACATAACATAATGTTTTATAGCCAAAGTTGTTTTTATTAATGGACACCTATTTACCCAAACACTATACTCAATTTAACAGAATTAGTTATCAGCGTATTTCATTATTTTATTGGCATCTATCATAGTATGCTTAAAATAGTATAAGTAAAAATAATGATAATATGATTTATAATAATAATATATTATTATTATTATGGATAATAATAATGAACTTTATTATCAAAACAGGTTTAAACTTCGTATCACCACGTGGTGCAGTCTAGGAAAATGACCCTAAGCATTGATAATCACCATAAATTCGTATTAACGTAGATACCATATTATCAGTTTTCGTCATGATGAGTTTTCGTTACGTCTCCTAAAGTGGTCACAGTTCACAATCACTTCCTTCGCTTCTGTCATTCTACTACGTACTGGAGAACTACGTTTCCAACCAGTGCACTAATACATTTTTTCGAATATTTCGTATTTCGCGCTAAGCTAGCGAAAGCATGTCACGTCGACCAATCAGCGTGTTCATCACGTCGTGTTCCCACTATTCGCGTTACTATATAGTTCATCTATTTTTTTAATTATAACTACATATTCCCTCATCTGCTCAACAAAAGACGCCTCAATAGTGAAATGTAACATTATTTGGAACTGTAATGTCATCTTTTTACGGCCGAGTCACGTAAACTGAAGTAAAATCTTAAGATATTAAGTGAATTGAAAATTTTTACATGAACTTGTACTTCAGATGTAGTGTTATAGTTGGATGGATAAATTTCTTATGACGCTTCGGGTGTAGTGGGATAGTTCACTTTGTGTCCATGTTCACATAAGTTTATTTTCAGAATTCTATGTTAGGATAAGCCGTGATCCTCTTCTACATAGAAGTTTTATTTTGGAATAACATATGAAAGGTTTTAATTAGTATGGTCCTATTTCACGAATAAAAGTGTAATAGAAATACTAATTTTAAAAGTAGTTATTGGACCATTTGTATATGAAAGTTTTTTATTATAGTATTAGTCAATCAAACGTTTAAATTTTTAAATTTTAGTATGCTTCGAGAAAAGTAGACGAAAACCTTTTCCAAACGGCAAAAATGTCAATTTTTTTCTTTGGGCGCATTCCCTTAACTTGATCGCGGTTGTAAAATTATTGCATGGAATGGTCATACGAATTATCGTGAATTTATTAAAGATTTTATACGATTAATTGTAATAGATTAGTAGTACTGTTATACATAGTAATACTTTCCTTTCTTATTTCAGGATTCTGCAGTAGCAAATCACTTATCGAAGACAACAGTGTTACATGGAATGGACAAGATTTTGGTCACTTCAGTTTCACGGAGGTGCTAATGACCTGGCTGTATGTGAGAGTTTCGAGTAAGAATACACTACACCAGCTGTTCCCAACTTTTTTAAACATGAGGTCCCCTATGTCACTAGAAGAATGATACGCCCCCCGTTCTTTGTTAATTGTAAAATGTTTAATTATGCCTAAAATTATTTAAAATAAAACATTCATAAATCTACTTACATATTCAAACTCCGTGAATATCTTTTAAACAAATTTGAGACTTTATTTGAATTAATAACAATTATTAAACTTCAAATTCATTACACTATATTTTGCTAACATTGCATTGCACCCATTCTATACAACCAAAATTTGAATATCACTTAATAATTGAAATTAAAAACCTGTTTTGTGTTGTTGGAAGGTAGTTCATTTACTTTTGAATTTGAGACAATGTCGATACTTGAACAAAACTTCTGCTCCCCCTTCTCACAATCCCATGCGCCACATGTTGGGAACCGTTGGGAACACTTTTTTACAGCTTCTTTCAGTGCACGCGTGCCAGTCTTGCACGCGTGCGCACCGAGGGACTGCACGTCGCAGGACTAGTAAATGCGAAGTGGAATGGTAATAGAATTAAGTTTTCGTGTTGGGGGGAAACTAGGTAGGATTTATTTAAGAAAAGAAGACGTCAATCAACCTCTAACTCATCAGTCACATCCCATCACTCACAACACTCAAAACATTTTTTTATCTCGTTCATAACTATAAAAAACAAACAAATAACACAAAAATATAAACACACTCTTGAACACACTTAGAATACGGGTGGATAACCTCTTCTGTGCAGCCAACCAGACTACTTTGTATTTGAGGTACTTGTGTCCAAATTTTGTACTTTGCAACTGTTGCAGTGATTCTTAATTTTTTTCAAGGAGTTTGCAAACCTTGATGAAATGACTGTTCGTCATTAAAGACGTTCAATACTTCATCATGTTAGAGTAAATGGGTAATCAATATTGCGTAACATTAAGTTGCACGAGTTTTGAAGATTCACTGCGAACATATGTAGCTAGTTATTCTTCTCCTTCCCTGGTGATGGAGGTTCCCTTGGTAGATCAGTTGAAGCCTCAAATGGAGGTTTATAGTGTGCGCACAGTGTAAATTACTTTAGTGGACACTCACACAGAATCATCGTAGGTTGGGAATTTTCTTTTCAGAACACATTGCTCGAATACTCTCGACTGTTACGACGCAATACTTGCATCCTCACGGATAAACATACACACATGTAACGATTCAACAAATGACTGATTACTCGCGCACACTCGACCGTGGCGCGCAATACTTTGCATGCTCCGATATAAACACGTACACATGTGATTTTTCTTGGATTTTTTGACGTACTTGAAAATGAAAAGAGTACACTAGTTCAGGAGATGTTTTTTTCAAATAGGAAAACATCGACGAGGTCACAGAGATCTCTTCGATGTTTGTGACAACACGAGAAACAGCGTTAGAGAGTGGAGATAAATTACATCCACGATGTATGTGTATTAATATTTTTTCTTCCGTTTCAGAATAGTTTTTGCAGTAGAGGGCTCTCAGGGAATAAAGCCGGAGATACAAGTAGGTTTTCAGGTAGTACGAGCGACCAGCCTACTGTTCTTGAATTTCGCGATTTCGTGATCGTTGATTTTTGTGATAGATAAACCTATCTACTTTATATCTACTCTTCGAGATAGATAAATCTATCAACTAGTCTAATAAATATTGGAACTCTAGTAGGCTAATATATGAATAACACAATCTTGAAGGGGTGTGGACCTGGAAACATATACTTCGAAGGGACTTTGGTAAATAAATTTTTATGTTATTGCTGATGGAATCTACATAAATAACTATCACATGTGTAACAAATCGAATGGAGAATAGAGCAGCTTAAAAATTTATTCAATAAAAACTAACAAAACGCAGTGACATTGGAATCGGGCAAAAAAAGTATATATACAACGTGTGTGTATATATATACACGTTGTATTAATACGTTAATACTATATTGGAAGGCGAACGGGTAGTGTAGTGGTTAACACCCCTGCGATCAAAGCAGGAGTCTCGGGTTCGATTCCCGACTCGTCGTCATTTTCACCTCATAGAAAGTTATCACATATCTTCTCCATGTGTGGGGTACGTATTTTTGTTTAAATTGAGGTAATGAATGTTATGTTTATAAAGTAATAATTTGATAATTTTCAGTCACGTGTACCTTTTCTCGACTCGTAAGTCAGGTTTACATATGTCAAAATTGAGTTACAATTAAAAGTAAAGACCTTCCCATTAACAGTCCCTGACCAACTAGTTCCCATTAACAGTCTTCTCAAGACCAACTTCAAGAATCTTGAACATCAATAAAAAATTAAAAAATGACGTTTGTGTCAAATTTATTCGTGTCCCTTCATTTTTCCCCCTCTTTTCCTCGAAGGAGGTTCACTCGAGATTCGTATAGAAAGAATAATATTTGCTATTAAGCTGTTTTTATGAAGAATTTATTTAAACAAATGTGAACTCGGAATAATATTATTTTAAGTCTCTATAATCTTTAAACAATGCACACAAGAAAATGAAACCCATCTTTAAAAACATATCGTGTTTACTTCGCTATTCAAAACATTTTATTTAAATTTCACCACTTTTTAAAGGTACCAAGAACTAATAATACTGACATCATTTGTATTTTATGGAGTGAAATATATTAAATTATTTAATAAAATATACTGTTTCCATCGGGATTATAATAACCTGTAAATTGTTTTATTTTCTCTGTATTTCGAATCTTCCTGGCTCACTTTGTTTTGGAAGAAACGGTCTCAATTCGCCGAATCTGGAGTGGACCTCTTAAATTTAAACATTCTGCAAACTTTAAATTGTTTTTTATTATGTGTGTGCATGTATGTTCTCGTAGCTGATGTATGAAAAGGAGAACTCAAGATATAAATAAATTTTCATACTTATTTATCTCAGAATTTTGTAAAATTGGGTGGTCGCAATAAATAAGGGAGCAATTAAATTGTAAAAACGCGGTGGAATGGGGTGAGTTTGGGAGGTGGGGGAGGGAATAGAGTGCGTCGGATTCCCAATTTTTGAAAATTGCATGTGAATTTTTTCTTAATTGACTTTTGACTGTTATGGTTGGTGGCTTGGAAATACTGTAGTGCATTCGGAGTAATGTATCGTTTTGATATTGTTGTGTGTATCAAATGACTGAATTTTGTATTAGACTTCAGTAGATAATTTAGTGGTTAATTATTTGTGACGGAGTAAACACATGTATTCATTTTCAGTTTTCTAACAGGATGTACTTCACGATTAATAAAATGTGACGTCTTTCATTTGTGAAGTGGCATATACCAAATTGTGAATTAGTCATTTTGACGACAATGTAATAAACGTTTGTCCCTGCTAACAACAATTGTATAGTCTCAAAATTATTCAATTCAGTGTTTTATTTGGTTCATTTTATTAAAAGATTAAAACTGTTTAGAATGTGTATTTAATTTTTATTTTCAAACTACAATTTGAAATTATCCGGGTAAGATGGTATATTTGTAATTATCCCGGCAAAGACCTGGTGTGTTTTAAAATTATTTTTAAAAGTTCAATTTATGCAAATGGTGTTGCTCTTAACCGTATAGTCTTTCTTACAGCTTGTGTGATATTCATACGCTTTATTAATCATGTTACGTCGAATGAAAATGGGAGACGGGACCGGGGTTCGGACCCGGGACCTTGAGCTCAGCGCGCTCATGCGCTTACCTACTGCGCCATCCCGTTCGCCTCTCGGGCCCGTCTACCATTCTCATTCAACTTATGAAACCCAAAAACAGTGGTCTCGTAGAGACTAAACGGAAACTAAATTCAGAAACAATGCTATAATTGTTCTTGTTTATTCTTTGCCTTTGCTGTAATTACTATGTGGCATGTTCATTGTGAAAATAACAAATCTATGACCATGTAGGAACACATTCATACATATACAGAGAAATACATACCTAAATACGTATGATGAAACTCCCCCATGTGACCGAAACACGAAAGTTACATCATAGCCATGTTGTTTGCTGGTTTCCAAGACAATATCACTCTTTGCACAAGAGAGTCTCAACATACGACGCCAAAGAATCCTAACATTGNCATGCAGCAGAGAGACGCCTCAATCACCTTTCGAAATGCTTCGAAATCCTCGAGAAACTTCCGTAATACTCGAGAATATTCGAGAACTCAGTCCAGTTTGTTAAGAAATTTCTAGAGAATCTTAATAGACGAACCTCGACATAGTGTTGTGTCGCCCCTCACCGTCGACTGTCATTGTTTGCTTATAGCAACAGGCAACGAAGAATTCATTCTCCTCGAGGACACGATTCTGATAACCTCTCACAAGAAGCTCAGCTCCTCAGAAATAATTTCTAAGTTGAAATTCGTGACAGAGCGATTTCACACACCAAACACTGGACAAATTATATCTCCAAAATCTGTGACTGAATAATTTCAACCACCACGACATCGGAAAAGCATCATCACGAAGCGCCACCTCGCGGCCAACCCTAGGACCCGCTCCGGGACACGAAGATAACTTCAACCGGAGGCGCCGTCACGCACCCGAACATTGCACTTCGTCGACTAGCTACAACTAGACATCACCAGCGGTGCCATCTAGCGACGAAGAAGGAAACTGCTTACCCTCGACCACCGACTCACCTGAGGTCGTGAGTTACACGAACGAGGCACAAATTCACATTGAACTTTCAACGCGTCGTTCGTCGTCTGGTGTTACTCTTTGTTTACATTCCGACGACTTTGTTTACAAAATAAACCTCGTTCTATTCAAACCTCTGAGTATTTATTTTGGAGAGGAAGAGATCTTATTGCGAAGCAATAAAAAATCTTCCCCGACAACCATTATAAAATAGGGTGCAGCTGTCTTCTCAATAATTACAGTGACAATACTTCAATTTTATTTCTAAGCATTTATTATAAATACATTACTCTTTTACTTCATAGACACGTATTATAATGAAATATTTTACAATGTAAACAATGTCGACAAATCATCATCGCAGTCGAAGTTTAATAAATACAAACTTATTTTCCACCCCCACCCCCCACCCCCCACCGCACAGATCAAAATTAAGATATTGAATAGCAATAGATATGCTCTTCACGTGTCTTATAATTAAAGAAGTCTGTGCAAAAACAACACATTTCAACGAATTAAAGTTGGTGTTCACTCTCACATAGACCGATATCACCACTCCACTCCTTTTAGCTTTTAGCGAGATGATATGGCTTGCGTCGATGGAGCTACGCATCTCTAAGAACAGTATTCGAATAATTTAACTATTCGAATATGGTTCTGCTTTGAAATCATCACGTTTGCTCGAAAACGCGAGGGGTCATCTTACTATTCCAAGCACTTAAATTTACACCATCATGGTCGGGTGCGTAAATGAGTCAAATAGCGTCTTTTCCCTACGTAATTTTTAAATTCTGTTATAGGTGGAAGAAGAAATAATAGGAAACCTCCAACACGCCTATTAATGCTCTATCGAACGATACTTCATTTGTGTATCTGCCAGTTGTGGTTTTCCTTCGGTTAAGAACTCTTCAGCCTGCCATACGCTCAACTCTTTTTTTGATCACACCCAGCCAACACAGGACGGGAACTCCAATGGATGTTTGGACTTATCCCTTGATCGATTGTGGACACTCACAATGCTAGGAACAAATTTACAAGTAAATTTTACAAGCAAATAATGGCAAATCCACAACAATTCGATTTGAATCTAATTAACGTAAGTATGCTGAAAAGTAACTAAGAGTCTGTATCATCCAAATTTAATGTAATTTGTTTAAATTGGGGCTTTAGGGCTCGCCAACGTATAGGTTATTAGAACCGATTTTCACGTAGTTTCCTAGTGTTGTTCTACGGTAGATATGTATAATGTTAAAATATTTATGTTTAGTCAGAGATTACGAGAAATAATAATGGTCACAAACACAAATTTTATCAAAACGTACTCTGGAAGAGTTTTAGAAGACCGACTTTTTCTTATTTGGCAGATATACCAATTTTAAAATGCTTTCAGGTTTTACGGTAATGAGTACTTTTTGACCATCCCTCTCTCTTCGGGACATGTCATAGAGACGAGATCAGAGTCCCCGTCAGTGAACGTCTCAAATTCCCCCCACTGGTTTTTACGAAACAAAACAAACAAAAAATAGATATACAATATTTTTGTAATTTGTTGAAACATTTATTTTTAAACATAACTCTTTAACGGTAATGTACAAAATATTGCAATATGTAATTTAATGTTTAAACACTTATTATATTTATAATAATATTTGATTATTGTAATTTTAGTTAACTTGAATGTCTGTAGAATAAAATAAAACTCTATAGTCTAAAAATCTTCGTGACCCCATCCCTCTACACTCAAAGCGAACGTATTTTATGGATGACCTTATAGTTATGATTAAAAAACGAGTAATTAGAGATGAAAAATGAATTCCTTTTTGTAAGTACAGTAAAATGACGTAGATCATTTTTAACCACCAGTTCACTTTTATATAAACCCATCCTAACACACACACATATGAATGGATGGGAATTCCCAGGCGAGTTATTTTTACCGCTTTATATTCAAAAACAATGCAAACTGACAATATGGTTCTTACCTCAAAACTCTTAACTGTCTTGAGAGTTAAGCATACCTTCAATCATGTCTGTAGGTATTTACGTTATACGTAAACTATAAATTTAAAATAAAGATATTGAAATTCAAAATCATATATGACAAATGAATACGCCATTTATGAATACAATAAGTTTCGTCTGTAATTATCAATGCATGACTGAAGAAAACCGTAATCTAATTACATTTAAGTCAGAAAAAAGTTTTAATTTAAAATTTCATAATCATTCCATCGGCAGGAAACAAAAAATTGAGGTTATGCTGACACTAAAGTAAAAATTCAGACTCCAGAAAAAAAGTTTAAATTTTAATTTTGTGAAGTGCGAAATCGTTTTGTGTATTACTAACGTAAGTACATTGTTAAATTAATTTTGTAACATAAAGTATGTGAAATTAAAAATATTCTCACATAAAATGAATTGTTTTTATTTCGTGCAACATCGTATTCCTTTCTATATTCACTTCTACGAGTAACTTATTACTATAATTGTTCACTTAAATCTTGAAATATTGCAAATGAATGCTGATAGTCTTTGATTCCACACGCGTTGCGAAGAATTTGGTTTTCTCTTCATTGAAAGATAGTTTTTGTTTGTTCAGTCGCATTCACACACACACTCATTCACCCATTCCCTCATCACTCATTCACACATCACTCATTCGCTCACTTATTCTTTACGTTCATTTCCTCATACAATCACTCATACAACGCCTGCAGTAGACGCGCATTGGCTGCTTGCGAAGGTAGAAGATCAGCTAGAGTTCAGCCTGTTGCTGGTTGTCGCAGGATGTTGTGCGACGCGCTTCCAGTTTCCGGCGGAAAGCTGTCCAAAGAAAAGTAAAATTTAGAAATTCATTCCTTACTGCAAGCTCAAGAAATAATTACATATAGTTTTTACGTTATTACATATAATTACNTACATTATTACATATAATTACATATAATTTTCAAGACTTGGTATTAATGTTGCTCTGCTCTAATGACAAAGCTAAGTATCTCTTGGAAAGCAGATGTGAACTGTCATTTTCCATCCTCACCTCTCTCCCTGCCTCTCAAGTCCCGCAGCGGCTGAAGACCACCACCGCAGGTTCCTCCTGCCGTCCACTGCACGAAGTTCTCATCTTCTCCACAAGATCCAGGATGCCTCGAATGATCAACGCACTCAACACCATCAGCATCCAGGCAGCATCAATCAGCATCATTATCATGATGTGTACACTCGCAATCGCTCCGCCAGTTAAGAGGAATGCAAGAAAACCAAGTAGTATGTAAAGGACAGCCATGTTCTCTCATGAATAGTTCGCTTTGTATGCCGTTTCATGGTAACCATCGGCCAGTTGTCGTAAATTATATTGTTAAGATCTGTAACCCTGGTTTCCCTTAGAATGAATTCCTTATTTTTTATTATTTTCAAACGGAACTTGAAGTGTGTCTCCAGGAGTTTGAATGGAACGTCGTTGCACAATGAACTAATAATACCTTCAGAATGTTTCCAGGAAAAGCGCGTAAATTTATGTTTGCGAATTATAGATAAGAAATCTTAAATGGTGTACAGGTCCAAGTTGAACATTTCGATAATTACCAACTTCGAGAAATATCAATGGTGAGATCATGGAGACGATTAAGTGGCGTCTCTGATGGGTGTAGATACTCTAAAAATATTGTACTAGGAATTGAAACATTCAAACACTTAATTAAATTATATGCCTAAGTAAAATTCACTTATAGTTATAACCTACGTATGGTTATTTATATTAATAAAATTATTCTTATAATATTTTACTATTAATAATTTTTAAAAATTCTAGTCGCTAGGGGGTATCCCGGTCGGTGTGCCCCTGATATTAACATCGAATTATATTGAGACCTATCCTTGAGTAAGTTTTGGTATGTTTCAGAGATATTAAAGGAAAATGTGTGTGTTTTGAATAACACTCAAATTGTCAATAAATTGCAACTTTTTTGTTCAAGAAAAGGTTTTAATCATCAATTGAAATGAAAACTTTATTACCAAGAATTTAATATTATATATTACTCAAAATCGATTAGTTTACACATATATTTCACGTTTCCTTATTGCCTTCAATAAAATTCAGTATTTTCCTCTCTTTATGTCATAGAAAAATTAAAAGAATTTATGTTCCTCTAATTAGAAGGTAGGCTATAAGAATGGGATTATTAACGGGAAATTATATTACTACACATATTACGAAAACGTTACTACTCATTAACCAGATATCATAATGAATTATAAACATTAGTATATATTTCATTCTTAACAATTAAATTAAAGGTGAAAATATCTCTTGAGAAATTCGCCAACTTTGACATCTGTTGCACAACATTGCCTTAGAATAATCTTTTCGCTTCAGAGGCAAGACGCGGCTGCACTATATCATTTAAATCTAAACTATCCGACGAAATTTTATGTTTTAAAGACGTTTTTATCTTCGTTAAATGCACAAAAATAATCTATTAAATTTGATGATTGATTTTTTCCTTCTTAATACACTCTCTTAAATTGAAGTATTTTTATACGCTGGTTTTCTTAGAACTCTTTGCGACAAACATTATTGCCATTCGTAGTTGTTACCAAAGAGGACTATAGTAAACAAGAGCGAATTTTACAACCAGCGTAACGCATATCAAAGGTGAACTCGTAGTTCAACACAATTTGCACGACGCGACGCAAAGGTAACTCAACATAATATAACGTCTTCTCGCGTGCACACGAGGTGTACGCAGTTTGTTTACTTCACTACGTCCTTGCAGCGATCAACCAAAATCATGCCAACTGTGTGGGAACCCCTCCATTGAATATCGCAATGGCGGAACTTTGAAATTTCATTACGTAAAGTTGGCTATATTCGATGCCAGAGCGTACTAGTAGTGAGGGTCACCAGAACACATCTGGCGATTAACAAAAAAGTATTGGCACTGAGCCCCTCTCTTAAATTCTTCTCTTGTTCTCACCTATCTCTAACCGTTGAGGCAGCGTAAGAAATTACTCCTTTTTTTGCTATTACTTCGACATTTGTCAAAAACCAATTCTATCTTTCTTATCACACATTTTAAAAATGAAAAATTATCCAGTTTCAACTTGGACAAATTTCATCACGATCGGTTTGGTGGTTTAGTCGCAAACATGTAGTGAACAGACACATTTTCGCGTTACGCATTTATATATTAGTATGGATTAATACCGAAAATATGCGTATAACTTAACTTATATGATAGCATTCTGAATACCAATATATTTTATATGTAATATAACTGGAATATAATATAATTTTTACATTAATAATAATTGAAATACCTATTTCACGGTAGTAAATTTTGTCGCATCAAACACGTACTAGTGGTTACGCTAGCACCCCCCCCCCAGCTTCGCATTGGAGTTTTTGTTACGTTGCACTTTAACTTTTCTTTATACTTTAGAATAGTGAATAATGGGAAGTCAAAGTTGTTAGCTTCACACCGGGTAGCGTGCCAGTCGAATGCTCGCCTGGTCCTCCCGAGGTGACACACGACGGTGGCACTGGCGACGGCGGCTTCTTGTAAAACTAAAACGCTTGTAAAATCTAAAATATTTGTCCAAATTTTAGGACGGTAGTTTTCATCTTTATTAAATGCACAAAACACAAAATGCATTTAATTGGATTAGGATCCATTTTTTTCTTACATAAATTACTCTCCTTAGTTGAAGTATTTTTACACGTCTGTTTTCAATCACTTCTTTTTTCGATAATCTAGGTTAACCTTTGCAAATATGCCTTCGCGGACTTTTTTGTCGAACTCTTTGAGGCGAACAATATTCCCATTCATAGTTGCCACCTACCTCTAACCGTTTAGGCAGCGTAAGCGAATATACGTCTCCGAAGTTTGATTTTCCCCCCGACTTGATTGTCTATTTTCGTTATTGTCTATTACTTGAGCCACGTAAGGTACAAAAGAAATATACACGCAACCTTTCCAGAGAACATATTTATAAATTAAAAAAAGAATCGCGTGATTCGGATGAATGGTATAGGAGCGCATAGAGGACTAACAAACAAACAAACTAACTTTCATTTTTATTTACAAGTCAAGATTGGTAACACTGGGGAAATATATTTATTCCCTGACCGTTCTTTCTTCTACACGCACATCGGTACCCTATACCGAGAACGCTTTCCCTTGCTATTGCTCTTCTGTGATGATCATGTTGTGTGGTAGTAAATATTATTGATATTCGAGTTGTTGCTAACCGCGTCTTGTGGTGCTACGAGCGACATAAATCTCCGAACTTTTGCTGTCAAAGGTTTCACCAACCACTGGATACATCGCGAGAGAGAATCAAGGTAAATTATAAATGGATATGTTCCCATAACTTACTTTTCTTCCTTCTATGTTGAATATGCGCAAAGGATAGATCGTACGATATAATTTGAGCTACTCGTTTTCCAATTTTCCTTCGGAAATGAATATTGTTTTCATATTTTAGTAATAAAGTATTATAACGACTGATTAGATCGAAAATTGACCAGGACACGTTCATGTCTTTGGATAATGATATATTATATTACATGTTTATGTCAATTATTTAATTTATCACTAAATACTTCAAATGAATGTTATATATGATTTTTTCTATTTGGTTTCGTCTTTTGGAAGAACATATATTTGCCGACTCATTTAGAGAACTTTATCAGTGAAATATTTCTTTTTTGGCAAAGTAGTTTATATCTCTGTACGAACAGAGAATTCCGTTCTTAATAAGTGAATTGCATTTCCTCCTTCCAAAAGCTCCCCTAAAAGGTGAGTCACGGTTAAACGAATTGTATAGATTGTACTATATTCGCAACCAGTTGAGACCCTCAGAATAAATCAAAAACTGAGTGTTGTGTACTTTGCAATCGTGGCTTAGTCAAATGAACTAAATGCCCGGAATCTGTATAACTTGTTTCCCGGACTATGGTGAGTTCTCGTTCAGATATATACGGCAATTGTAGAAAGGCCTTGGTTTGTAAACCACCACACCTTTGGTGTACATGGTCTGAAGTCAGCATGCTTTTGAGATAGTGGCACCCCACCCCGCATACTCAAAATATAAATATAAAAATGAAATAAAATATTGAACAATAATAGACTTGACTACCATTTAAATATTCCGGACGATAATCATTCGATCAATCAATTCTCTTACTATTTTACTTACATTTCATAGTTCGTCATAGCTATTTGAAAATAATGTGTGGTAATATCGTTACTACTCAAGCATTTTGACAAATTACTTTCTTGTGCCCATTCCGGTTTCGAGATATCTGGCAGACAACACGACCCCTGGACATTCTTTTGCGGGTTTGTGTCTCATTTCCGCGTACGTAATGAAGACGTGAAATGATGCGTGTATTTCGGTCCATAATGGGAGCCTGTGTAAAAATCAGGCACACTTTTGTACATCTCAGTTAGTGTTCTCCAGAAATCTATTCTCTTGCAATTTTTAGTCACTGAAGTTCGTTTGGGATAATGTCACCCCAACATTTCGGTTCATTGAACCCGTTTGAAATCATGTTTTATTTTCTTCAAGATATAGAATTAAATGATATTTTGTAAAATGTAGGAATCGGGTTACTTTGTAGAGTTTACTGATAATAGCTTAGGTGGCATGTTGATACGTTGAGTACTTGCGTAAAATAGTTAGTGATGATTTGTTTAAGTCATTGAGGAGAGAAATCATGTTTCGCCCATTTGTTGAGGAAATTAGTCAAATTCATCTCAACACTTCGAACTACTCAACTCACTTTAAATACTTAGTGAGTACTCAATGAAAATCTTCTCCGTATCCATGCGTTTCATTTGAACCCTTGAATTCGTTAAACCCTACCAGTCTGGAAAGAGACCTGTATTTCTCAGCGTATGTTGTCTGGTGAAAGAGACCCAAATGTTTGCTGTTATTTGAATAATATGAAGATTTCTCTTCCATTCAACGTCGTAAAAGTAACTAATTTTCAACGCGAACTCATATCACTAGTTTAGTATTTCTTCATTCGACCATGTTTCCGGGGTACGATGTAATATCTTTGTGGATGAGTTTTATTATTTAAAATTAGAATTAAAGAATTTAAGTTCAGGAAAAATAGATACAAGAAAATATGAAAATCTTAGAACTCTGCACCAAATCTTCTTTCCAAGAGCTTAACGATTTTACTTGGACTGGATGTATCGTCCATATACACAATAATTTTCCTGCAGCATTGACTTCACAAAAATTTTAAATACAGTAATTTCATCACTACTTTTGCTGTTACACCATATTAATGTTAAACATCCATCCATCGGTTGGGAAGGGCTATTACAAAAAGAAACGTTGTAATATTTATCTGAAACATCCCTTTTCCAACTAATACCAGGAACTCGTCGAGGTGTTTGTATGAAGCATAACGTTGAAGAAACCCTATCTCGCAGTTGCTAAACGGTCATCCATCACCAAGTCATGGCTGGGAGCCAGATGCCAACACTCAGCCAGGTAGAACATTGCGGAAGAACACTCAAAATATCTCTCAGAAAGACGACCAAGACGACGAGGAGTTTGTGGAAATTTAAAAATGTCACATGTTTCATCTGTGAACCTGTCTCAACTTGCTAGTAATTATGTATAGATTATTCTAAATCAGATGATTTAAAATATGTATATTGACAGCAGTAGGATGAAGATTAAGATAAAGTACTGTCGTCACATGATTTCAGTTTCAAATTTATAAAACTTTTTAAATAAGACATCCTTCTGTAATGTTTGCCATAACTCTTTACGTTCTTGACGTACACATTTTCTCATTAGTTTAATATCTGCAATACGATAAGAATCAGGCACATTTTGAACTCTTATAATAAAAAATATCTTCAAAAAATCAAATTTTGCCATCAAATAGTATTTACACGTAAAATTCTTATGTGATTGCTCTACAGTGAGGTTCCTGGTTTCTTTTGTACTGACCATTAAACACAAGGACAAGTATATCTTCGCTGACAGTGATGATGTTGAAGTCATAAATGAGAAACTGCATGTAGACATAAAATCCGATGAAGAGGATATCAGTTGGAATAAATTGTGATGAAGATGAAATTTATGTATGGAAAGTCATCATTTCAAACTAAAAATGGAAAGTCCCCATAGATCTCACTAGTGCTAAAATATTGTAGGAGATCCCGAAAAACTGTTTTCCGAAAATATCTCAATAAGGCACGTTGTATTATGTTGCTAATATACATTACATGGAGAATTAGGTTTCCTGTAATAAAAATATTCCTATGTATTTTTCCTCCGAAACATCGTTTGTGATCCAGCGCAATATGCAAAGTGATGAATATACTCACCGTCTGAAGAACAAGTGCACAGACTAAGACTCCGAAAACTTAATACGCACCTGTTTTCATGTTTAGTTGCATATTTACAGTATTTATTTCTCATATACGTAGTATATAGAAAGTATTGAAATCGTGAAACAATTCTTAAACGACATTTTTGCGGAAATATACGTTTTCGAGCCTCCTGATTCAATTATTAATAAAATTTTGCAATTTCAGATTACAAAAAAATTAACTCTTTAGTTTTTATTTAAATTATGTAAGAATATTGATGGTTTACAGGGTTTGTCCTCACGTTAATAATATCCTAATTATCTTTCGATATATTGATAAATATATATTTTGAAATATAATGTAAATCTTACTGATCTTATCTCCCCAAAAAAACGAAAGAACAGAATTTGTAGTTTAGAGGTTCTTTTATATAAATGCTAGAAAAATATTTCTTTAATAAACTTTTTAAATAGGGTAAAATGAAGACGACCAAAATTTAGAGTAACATGTTTAGAGCATTCTATTAGGACAGGGTTGATTTTATGTCGCTCCCTAGTTCAGATTGAGAAACGTATATGAGAAAGTATGTGCAATGGTTTTGCAACACTAGTTTGTATTGTAAATAACAGAACCACTTCGCTTTCCAATGGAGTTACGAGTTCCAAATGGAACTGTTCAGCGCCGATGCATTTGTTATCGAGTTTTTAAATTAATACCAAGAAATGTAGAACAGACGAAACCTTGAGATTTCGATTTTGTAGCAATAATTTATATTTTATTTCACAAACTCATTACGTCTTATATACTCTCGTACTCGTAAACGATTTATCCTTCGATATTTTCGTTTGTAACCCTCATGAAATATACCACAAATTTTAAAAAGATTTTTGTGTTCATCCTTCATTTTATAGAGAACGTAAAAGCTGCTCATTCTACATTAATTTCGTAAAATAAAACATTTCTGTGATTTATGTTATATAAGGGATTCTTGATCTGATGTGTGCGTCAATGATTGAGTTGGTGCTAAATTTATACAAATACTTCAAAAACTTGAATAATAATACGATACAAGACATTGCAGGAGGTTATTTCATTTACACCTCGCCCTCCTTGAGAAAAAATCATGCTACGTCCTTGTGCTGAGATAACTTTTTTCGGATGCAAATTATTCTCACTAGCCATACAAGAAATAAGTTAAAGTCGAGTCAAATGATGAGAAAAGTCTTTGCGAATTTTCTCCAAACGCATTCATTTGGCAGTAGATTTGAATAAGAACAAATAATATTTAAATAATTCATTAAACGCCATGGCATAAGTTTGTAATTTGAAGATAATGTTTCAAAATATTTATACCATAAGTCTTGGTCATCCTTAAAGTTTTTCTATAGTTATTTTTCTATAATAGTTTGATTTTGAAATTTTGTGTAACTCACCTGAAGAGGACTAGAACTTTGAAGGGTTTGTAGTTTCGAGACGGTTCTTTAAATTGAGAGCTAGGCATTCGATTCGATGTTCATTACCGTAACCCGTTTTGAAATTAAAAACCCTTCGAAGCTGGCGAGGACGTGTATCCGTGTATATGAAACATATTTGCTATAAATCTAGTTATTTGTTTGTGAAAATAAAAGAGACGAAGCTTTGAGTTTCTGACTTTTTGAGTGATTCTGGAAGTGACATCGTGGGTGGCAAATCAAAGCAGAAATATTATTTGGGAGAACGATAAACAAAATGTAATATTTATATGATGAATAGTTATTTTTCTCAATATCTAAATTCTCCATTAAACATCATATATAATTTTGTTACAAATAATGCCATTATTTTGTTTTTGATGTGTTAATATAGTAATAAAAAATTACATATTAAAAATTTTTATCCAGTGTTTATCAGTTTACACCAAAGATGTTTAACGTAAAAAGAAAGATTTATGAGTTAAACTGCGGAGCTGATATTTTACTCTGGAAGCGGTCTGCGACTGAAGACAAAAAAGCGGGTGTCTGGAAAATGAAACTTAAAGAAGGGGTAGGAAGGGTGTGTGTGTGTGTGTGCATGTGGTTTCGTCATCAACCCCATCACCGTTCACGGCTGCGAACGATCAGTAGAGGCGAAGGACTATTCTTCATCTCAACAGCGAAGGGGAAGGAACAGATTTCTATAGGTCTGGAGGATGGATGGATGGATAATACTTCTCACATGCAAACACGTTAATTTTCTTTCGCATTCATACTTTTGGGATTACGTCACGAAAGAGTTAAAAAAGGTTCGGAGACTTTCTATTATCTGTCAATAGATTTCCACTTCTCTCATATTTCTACTCCTTTTGTATTCAGTTTTTGTTTCACTCTTTGTATTCTTTTGTGTCGTTTAAAATGTTGTTAAAGTTCTTTCCGTATCTTGTTTATAGATTTCTCAAATTCTTATTCTTTCTCAAATGGAATTGGGGTATGAAACATTTCGATTTTCATGCTTAAGTAATTCAAGAATTATCCCGTATTTGCTAATTATGATAACAATTATATCTCATTTTCAAAGCAGAATTATAAAAGAAATTATTTAGATCGTGAATTTGAAAACTTAATTTGTTGAACACGAAGAAAAAAACATCATGTAGTTGCCCTTGTGGTGTATTGTTTTCCTTTCAAATAGAGCCTAATTACTTTTTTCATTGGTTTTAATTTACATGCATCGTAAGAAATTTTCATCTGAAAATTGACCACTACTTAATAATGTTTTGAGAGAAAGAACCTTAATACGTCACGGAGCTGAGCGTTATCTTTCGAATAGAATTCGATCTTTCTTTTCCTAATGTTCGCTGTTGTAAAAGTAGGTTTGTTTTAGAAGAAATATAGTGGTCAAGACAATTACTTAATAAGTAGTAAGTAATGGTATAAAAAGAGGAGGAATTATTTTTCCCTGGTTGGGAATAAATATAATATGTAGAAGTTGGGAAAAATGTCGAAGGGGGGAAATTCTCTAGTTCCCCCTCCTTTAATTCGAAACGTGGTTCCATCAAACTAATACATCTGATGTGAATGTTCTTGAAGCAAGCTGAGAAATTTAATACTCTCCGTCTCCAAGTCGTATTTCGAGTCGAGCGATTCCTGTGAGACGGCGCCGTGCGGTGGTTGACATTGGCGGCAGCCGCTCAAAGGACTCACCGCACCAGCAGCCAAAGGTTATATACCCAGCAGTTAACAGCTCGTAATAACTGCTACACTCACGACATGCGTATCAAATTTTTTTTCTCTGAACTTTTAACTCAATGACGAGCAATGTCTCGTGCAAGACAAATCACGCTCGAGTCTTTTCGTCGTTTCTTTCCGAATTACGATTACAAATGACGTATCGCAAAATTTAACCTTTCTATTTTTACTTTTCTCTTGTTACCCAAGTTTTAACCGCCCCTTCGCACAAGTTGTCTAATGCTTAAGGACCCTCCTCGTGTTAATATTCTGATCTTTAAGAAAATGTAAGGAATATTTGGATACAAAAATATCGCCAGGAAGGGATTATTTTAGTTTGAAAGGATATTTAAGACATCAAAATATATGTTAAAGTTTTTTTTTCTATTTTAGTTTTTTAATTTTATCATTTTAGATTGAATAATTAATATATCGTAATTAAATAAAGGGTTTAACATTAAAATGAAAAGTTACCCGCGGGATGTTTCACTTTCATTTCCAATACATACCAAGAAAATAATGTCAAATGTTTACAATTTAAAATTCATGAAAATATTATGAATTCTTACATCGGTTTATGAATGGGTCCACAACATTTCTTCTTCATATATTCTGAAAATGCATGTCCGTATTATTGAGATGACTTTTTTCTGTTCGCGAATGAATACGTTACATGTTTCAGGATATTATATCGTGAAACTTTTTAATGTGTTCATCCATGTATGCAAAATTCCAAACAAACCGAAATCACTATGGTATCATTACCTGAAAATAAAATATACTAATTTCACTCCATTGAAAATACGTAAGTGCAAGTTCCACGTAGAAAATATAATTTTTTCCTGGAGATAAATTTCCTTTATTTACTTTTGTGACAAATACATTCGAAAAGTGATAGTATAAAAAAGATGTAGTCATACGATCAAAGTTGTTTATTAAATCATAAGGTGTTTTTCGACCGCCAGATCTGTTAGAAAACAACAAATAAATATGTAAAGAACAGTGGCGGATCCAGGTGGGGGGGG
>NNCF01128546.1:810509-827597 GCA_002313205.1 Laupala kohalensis | reverse complement strand
AGCGCTTTTTTCTCTGTTTCGTCTTATCTCGTTTGAAATTTTCTCTGTCGCGTTTTGTTTCGCTGTCAGAAGACCCACTACGCGTTCATCTGAGAATGTAAACAGCGATAAGATCGTAGTTCGTTTTCGTTGGAGTGCTTCGGCTTTGAAGCAGTTAAACGTCGCCCGCCGTCTGTGTGCCTGTCGTTGACGGTTGGTTCCGGCGCCCGCCACTGCGGGGCGCCTGAGTGTAAGGGGCATGGAGGAGAGTCGTAAACCCAGGCATCAACACTCGTGACAAAGCAAAGGAGAAGATGAGCAATGGAAGAGACCAATACTTCTTTCTTAAAGATTCGAGAAGGTATAGTAGAATTCGGTGGCGAATTTAGACCGTGTTCAAGGGGGAAGGGGGCCAACAGGGCACGGATCTGAGAAGCGGATGTTAAAAATATGATCTTAAAAAATTCATAAACTCATCAAATAAATAATTAACCATTTAAAATGGTGACCGACTTGATTAATTGTTTAAAATGGCAAGGATATGTGACCAAATCAGAATTTTATAAAGATGCAAATCAAATAATTCATGAAAGTATATTTTTAATGCAGTCATAATGAAAGAACAACATAAATGTATGAACAATATAAAATAATATCCAAATCAAGAGTTTTGTTTAGGATATATTCTTTAAAACATTTCTCTTGAAGAGGTCGTCTTGTTAATAATAAATAATGGGTCTACTAGTGAGGTAACAAACTGCTTACAACGTACACAAACACTACACCGCGTGTGGAAGAAAAAAAACATCCCGTAAATGAATAAAAATCCGCTTGCCGTCTGTAGACGGAATGAAGCATGTAGAAAAGCGAATTTCGAACGTGTCAAGAGCGTCCCTTTCTGTGACAAGTAGGTAAAGGTTTCGTAAAGAATGACGTCGCTACTGCCTTCTCACATCGCGTTAATAACATTGGAGGCTAGTCGTGAGATGCGCTGACTGCAAAGAGGTTGCGCTGTGTCACTTATACAGGTATTGCAGAGTTTTGCCAGCATGAAACACGTCGAGTGTTGCTAGTCGCTTCAAACATTGCATGTAATACGCAGAAATTATAATACGTATTCGTTTGCGCATAACATGTAAACTTAGTGTACGAAATATCTGGTAACACTTCTACAACGAATGCCTTTTATAAATTTCAACTTTATGTTGTAAGTTCAGGTCCAACGGAGCTATAACACCTCTATATAGATTCTCTAGGTTTTGTCTAGGGGCGTGTTTATTGTAACAATAAATCGTGAATTTAGCGTTATTTCAATTCTTATGATTTTTAAACACTATATTCAGTGTAATCTATAGTTCGATAATAATTTGTACGTGTAAAATAATTTTGTGTGTGTTAAATTACAAACATATTGACATTCTATTAGTATTATAACTCGCAGCTAACTTTTTATCTAATCTAGGAATTTTTCCTGAAATTCTTGAATCCGCCTCTGCCTTAGGGCCCTTGATCGGAATTGATGGGATGGTCCCTTGTTTACTTCCGGAGAGTAAAATTAGTTTGCTGTCCTCCACGTGGTCATATGCAGTGTGTACTGCTTTTTTGACAATAAATAAATTTATTTAATTTAAATATAACCCCCCTCCCTCTTAAATCCACCACTGGTAGAATTAGCACTAGTACTCGCGAAAGTTTGCATACCTTTGAAGTGGGGAGAGGCGTATGTTTTTTCAAACTCCTTGCAGCATTTGGAAATTGAGATGAGAATTAACCATACATTATCCAGCATACGAGGTCTGATTAAAAAGTATCCGACCTCACTAAAAGTTACTTTCAAAGTCATTCTTCAATTGTCTATAAGGCACTGCTTCACATTGATTTTGATTTCGTTTGTGTATTCATTTGTTTCGCTGTACAAGTAGGGTTGTTCCGGGTATCATTGTTTCGCCTTTTCCAGGAAGAAATGATGGGGAATGTTTTGATACCTTTAAACCCAAAACCATAAGCTTCATTTCGTGTGACCAACATTCCACTTTTAAATATAATGATCCGTGTAAATTTGATGGAAGCAAGGAAGAGATGTTGGTCTCTTTCAATGAAGGCATACTTAGAGCATTTCACTGAATCATCATTATTTTAAAAAAATTAAATTAAAATAATAGTTTAAATATTGCACCTTTCTTGTGTAGCTTAGAGGAAAAAGGTTAGGTACATTTTTACTTGAGAATCGAAAAATAAATCAGAATTATAATTACTAATGTTTAAGAAAAAGTTTTTTCTTCACTTCTATAACGAAGCAGATTCAAAAGTCTAGCGTCAATTTGACGCAACCATATACAAAAAAATAATTCTCATGATTTTACTACGTGTCAGCACACGGAGAAAAATCTCTTAATCTGTGGTAACACTATAATTCTAATTGTATTTTGTGTCAGTATATATTTCATAAATTAAAAAAACTGTACAAATTAAACAATATAAATTCTCTTCTTCCGGGCACGTAACATGAATTATTGAATATCTCATCTCGGAAATGATGCGGTGTTTGGTATCGTCACTAGGTGATCAAACTACAGACGCAAGTTTACCTAGAGCTCGGGAACGACATAATGATCTAAGATGGAACTCTACAATTCAGCAACGTAGTCTCAATAAGTCGTGATTTTTTGCTTGTTCGCACTCGTATAACCCTAATTGACCGGAGTGGGAAGCAGTAGAACGTTGCCAATGTCAATGATCCTGTGGCTCGGTGTGACGCCCGATAACTGGGGCGAAGTCGTTGATTGTGTTGCTGTTGGCAACCATGGGGGGCTTCACCGATCAGAACAATAGATGACTCACCTGACCTTGCTCAACACAGTCCACATGCCACCATATCTCTATAGCAATTTGCTTTGTTCGCGCTGGATAAATTCGCGACTCTAACAAAGGGGGGATTAGAATAGTCTTAGAATGTGGGTAAAATTGCGTCCACTTAATACAGTTTGTAGCTAAAATTTAATGAGCTCTTAATAAAATTAGTTGCAAGTTTCAGTTCTGTATACTGAGATAAACAAACATTAATTCCGACTTAAAAATTTGTATCAATTAACTATTCTTCTGCGCGCTTTCTATCGTCCATAAAAGAAACATCATATACCGTAGGCAGACATTTTACCCTGTATTCTTCCGCAGTTTAATTCTATCGTATTATAGGGAAAAATCATGGTCCAATGAGGAGGTTCATAAAACATTTTAAAAGCCATTCTTTTTTATTAACTTTTATATTGTACTCATCGTCAGGAAAAAAAACGTTGCACCTAGAACGACGAGATGGATTGCGATAATTTTTGGAGAAAGGATCGATGGAACTTTCACATTTTTAAGAGCAATATTTGCTTATTTACACCTCGATCGATGCGCAAAATGTGTATGTGGGTGTTTTAACATTGACTTTATATAATAATGTGACGGGAAGGAAATATAACAACACATGGGAAGAAATAAAGGCGGAAGAGAAAGGATGAAAGAAAAGATTGACGGAGGAATTGATTAGGGCACGGGAGGTGAGATGGGCGGTATCGAAAAACGGAAGGCAGCTATTTGACTTCATACGAATGTTAAATTTGTGGAGACGCTTAGAAAATTGTTTCTTCCAGGTCCAGCAGAGGTAGAGTTCACGACAGGGTATGGGGATATGAAAACGATCTCAAGAGTTTGCCCTTGCTGATAGCATCAAGTTTACATCTTATACATATACAAATTGTATACAAATACAATGCTACTAGCAATGGCAACACGAAGCTGTCGGGACGGGTAACAAGGACCATAGACCATAGCCGTGGCACTGCACTCTTTACCTACAGATACGACCTAGTGCTCAACGACTCCAAGGCGTGTTCAGAGATACGTCTACCTTTGAATCTGTTACAAAGATCGTTTTGTCCACGATTCTGTGTGTGTTTCGTTTTAACTTTATTCTAGATTATAGTGCTCATTTCTTTCATTCCATGGAAGAAGGATCATATTTTCCGAATTTAGTGGTGGTGTTACGTTTACTTGTTATAAGGGTATGCAGCATAGATCATTTCATCATGTTGAGATTATGTTTGTTGTTGCCTGTTTTGAAGATAATACCATCTTTTTTTATTGACAAATTCTAAGGGATAGTAGTTATCTAAGAGTATGTTAAATCCTCCCACCGTACTATTACTTCCTCTCATAAGTTACAAACCGTAGCTCTCTTTTGTACTAAAGTAAAATCAAAACCTATCTGAAATGATAGTTATAAAAAATTCACGCGGAAGTTTGAATTTACGCAGAGACATAGGAGAAAACTAACGAGTATTCGCAATACGATATTACAACATTTATGGTTTCTGATTTTTTTTAAACATAGTGTGAGTTAATATTTGCGCTTAATGTCATGTTCAGTTGTTCTGTTGTACTCATTACAATTTGTCACACCTGATTATTGTTAAATGTATATGGAGAGCTCTGTGCACAAGGGATCTAAGTCAATTAATTTCACAGTATGTTATGTATCGTTCGAAGAGGGGTAAAAGTAATGTAATTCACTGCCACGGCAAACGAACAGTAAATGTAATATAATCACAGCTGAGTCTTCATCTGAATGTGAAGCTCACTCATATGTCAGCCAGAGTTCGATCGCGTTACTTAACGTGAACGAATCGTAGAAGCAGAATTATACAAAGGTTCTGAAGAACGTTGTTTTCAAGTGCATAATCTGTAGTTGTATAAAAGAGAAATGAAAACTAAAGAATTCTGTGGTCTTGACTGAGAGTTGTTTTTTTTGTATATGTAATGTGTATGTTCCTTCTGCTTGGATTTTAAAATAATTTGTAATTTCGTACATTATTAATATACAACACTGAAAACTGTATTTTTGTAGGTTTTCTTCGTAGTATTTAAAGAAAAGTGAAACTTTAATACCACGAAAGAAGAGAAATATGGAAGCTAATATATGAATTTAGAATATTATCTAACATCCCGGGTTCTCAGACTATTAAAATATTAGAATTTAGAATATTGTCTAAGAACCCGGGCCCGGGAACTATTGAAATATAAGACAGATTCTGGAAGCACCTCAAAATTGCTTGTACAAAAATAAAAATAAACTTTTAAGAGACAATTCTTGGAAATCAGATGAGATCGCCTTTGTTCACTAATGCTCTGACATCCGTATATCACACTTAAATTACATCAACTTGATAAGTAATGGGAGCCGTTGAAACCCTGTCTTCTTTTCCTAAATCATAAAGAGAAAACATTTCTTGATGGATGAGAGAGAGAATATGAGAGCTGACTCCTCGTTAAGCGGAAGGAAAACAAGATAAATTTTTTGATGGTGAGATTGATTTATTTTATTTCGGGTTGGAGAAGAGGGCGTTAAGAATCTTAATGTGTGAAGGCACAAACGAAACTCCTGAAGTGCAAGGGAGTTCCCTATAGCATTTCTTGTGAGAACTCTGATCGACAACATCTAGTTTCCTTCTTCCCTTCGACTCCCGCATGTTTTTTTTAATCGAATTAGTAGTACATGTATCGAGAAAGTCTTGATGCACTTTGGTTCGAAGAACTACGATGTTTTTCTCTAGAAATCCTTTCACTTACTCAAGTTAAAATAAAAAAATAAAATTATTGTCTAATATCGTTCTTGTATTTTTTCCACTTTTTTTGTTACTGTAAAACATGGGCTGTTATCGTTTACAATGAAATTTATACCACGACTTTAGCAGAACCACCCGGTGTTGCACGGGATTTGAAAAGAAACGTAAAACTATCATTACTGGACATTCTGATATTAAAAGATCTGACATCACGTCTGTATTTTTTAGCTCATTTTTCCAGAAGTTACGCGGAGTTCTTATATAATATTCTAAATTCACGTTAGTTTCCATATATCTTTACTTTCGTGATATTAAATTTTCTCTTTTCTTTAATTTCAAAAATTTAATACCACGGAGAAAACATACGCAGAGTTCTCAGTATTGTATGCGTGTATGAACGTGATTACGAATTATTTTAAAATCCAGGCAGAATGAACATACACATTACGCAGAAATAAACAAATCTCATACTTAAGACTTATATTTTCTTCGGTTTTCATTTCACTTTAAGGTTATGTACTTAAAAACAATGTTCTTCAAAGTCTTTATATCATTTTGCTTCTACATGTTTCGGATTATATGTTCAGTGGATTGTCCGTCTTACGTAACGCAATTGACCTCTAGCGGATAGACAGACATGCGAGTGAAGATTCACATGTACTGATTAAGTGCCAATTTTAATTGTTTTATCTTGTCGTTCATCAATATTAATCATCGTACTTCGCATTTTAATTGCAAGAACCCTTAAGAAGTGTCTTTTGAAAATTCAAATAATTACATTTATTACGTTCCGAATAATTCAACTTTCTGAGCATAGATATTCATGATCATTGAAAACCACATTCCAATAAATCTATTCGTATAAAATAATGATGCAGGCTTTCACTGCTAACTTCATCAACATTTTAAAAATTCTTTCGGGGTACAAGGTGCGTCATTTTGTTAAAACTCAACGTTTCGTTGGCATTAGCAGCCAACGAAACTTTATTTGCTAATGCCAATGAAACGTTGAGTTTTAACAAAATGACGCACCTTAATACCCCGAAAGAATTTTTAAATGTCCATCTCTATAAATACCATTTGTGTCCATAGTTTTAATGTCGTCTTCATAAGAACAAATCTCACTTTCGGAAAACGTCCTCGTTGAGGATTATGACACTCTCTTTTAGAACTCTATTACACTAGTCCACTTGTGATAGAAGAAAGGACTGAGATTGTCTAATTAGGAATTTACGCCAACGACACTATCCGAGCAGTGCCATAGTTCTATCAGCGCTAGCCAGTAGGTGTCCAAGTGTAATATTTTCCATGGTTGTTATTAAGGTTTAATTGAGGGTTATTGTAGTAAAAATGTTATCAATATTGTTCTCATAATATAATTGTAATAATTTTTATTCTCATTATTTTAATTCTTATTATCTGGACATTGAAGTTATCGAGAATAGAGAATTTACCCTATTTATCCTGCTTCACATGTTCTTCTAATGTAGATGATACACATGTATTACAATAATATTCGTGTTGGATATCTTTTAAAACAGATAATGTTTTGAGATCACTTTAAAGTGAAAAATATTGTACGCACGGTAGAGGCGTTGCAAAATGTACACTTGTTTGTAAGGGGAATAGGTACACATTGTATTTGCTTATATTGGAATTTTTTACCTCAATAGAATTGGAGAGAATTCAGATAAATACGTTCGTATGTGTTTATCTCGTCCATACTTTTTAAAGAATTGTATGTAATAATATTTTCAATCAAATTATAGAAATCGTTGACGGTTGCCCCCGACCCTGTTTGACCTCGTCAAATCCTACCTGAGAGCGCAAGAGAATAATATTTAAAGACATACACAGAACACCATGATTCGACATCTTCAACCCCCTCCATTAGTTCCTCCTGCTACGCACTGAATATACACAGCTGAATTTAAATCAACATTTCATTTTAAAACTATAACGTTTTTATATGGACGTTTTAAAACTGGTAATTTGTAATCCTTTTAATTATACAGGGAATTGATTAAATTTCTCGTTTAATTACTATTTTTCATTCTCTATGATGGGAGACATGTCTCTGGATTATTAATTGCAATTATTCGCGTTTTTTTAGTTGATAATCCATCGTAGAGAAAAATATCACAAAGAAACGCAAGTTCTGAAATCCAACCGCAGAAACATATTCTTGAACTGGTTTCATTTTGCTCTCTCTTTCGCGTCTCTGTCGCATCCAGTGTCTGCCACCCCAAACCAAGCTCTGTTTCCCTTGGCCGTCGACGGCAGCCTATTTATAGTCTCTTCCTAATTATTGGATTAGGTCAAGAGTAGTGTTACACACCTCACGCGTCCAACTCTTTGAGAAGAACACAAACTAAGGGGGGAAACACAAACTAAGGGGGGATTTTTTATAAGGGGGGAGCTGGAAACAGCGATACAGGAACGAACGAAGAATAGACGAGACTAGAGCACCGGTCACCGTTGACACACCGGGGTTTTCTCCGGTTTTCCTTTGGGTAAAAGCGGATACGGGTAAACAAGGCTCATGTCTAGAGGCGGCGGTCTCATTACTAATATTGTAATCCTCACTCTCGAATATAGATTTATTTTAATTGTAACGATTTATAAACAATATTTTCCGAATAATTTAAATATTTCATTATAATAAGTATTTGTAAATTCAGGTTNATTTTTTTTTTTTTTTTGTATTCTGGTGATATTATAATTCGCAGTTGACTATGTTTATTCTCATCTTAGGGGTGTACTGAAATGTTAAATCCGCCTCTCGTATTTGATGCGATGGTCCTCTGCTTCCTTACGGAAAGTAAATTGGTTTGTCCTCCACGAGGACACATAGTTGTAACTCCTATTTTGAAAATGAATTTATTATTGTTTTTTATTATTTTTAGAAATTATTAGACAACTAGGCAGAGACATGTATCTGAGTGAATGTGTTAAGATGTATAAAAATTGTTTGTATGAGTTGACATTTGAGGAATATTGAAGAATAAATGATAGTGAGTTATTAACTACAAACCCTGATAAAGATACTAAGTATATCTAAACGTTAGCAAGTAACTGTTGTTTTTCTTTTAGGATCAGCTGTTACATGTGCTNCGGAGAGTAAATTTGTGGAGGCACGTGGTCATACGCAGTTTGTACTGTTTTGTTTGACGATAAAATTTATTTATTTATTTATCATGACTAACTTATTGATATAGTTGAGAAAACTTATGATTAATTTGGGACTGTAGCACTACATGCATAAGAAACACATCCCAACAAGTTGTAATGCAATAAGAGAGGACAATGAAGCATCTAGATATAAATAAATTTCATTTCTATTTACGAAGAAAATGCAAATTTTAATTTTCAACAATTACTCAATGGTGGTCAAAATGTCGGCATCAGAAACAATCCTCACCAAATAAATCGAATTAAAAGAAAATCGGAAATCATTATTTTTAAACAAAACTTTTGCAAATATTTTAGGACTTTCGACCTTATAAAACTGAGTTAAATATGTACATAAAAGTATTTCGGAACATATGCGTACATAGAGATTACATCAACGAATTATCGTTTATAAATAAATTTACCTTCATTGCCACATGACCACAATATCAGAGTCGTCATTGGACTCAATTGTACCCTCTCTCATAAATATTTTGTTCTCTCAACCCATTCGTTACAGCGTCCAACGGCTCCTGGTGGCAGTTGTCGAANAGACAGCTTTAAACAAAAGAAGAAAGCCGAAGCGAGCAGGAGACATGTTTTGTTGGAGTCTCTCAATGGAGGACGATAAAATTAGTTTCCTAACTCACTGGAAACATTCATGCGGTTCTATTTACGATTTTCCGATATATTTTAATGGATGAAATGTTATTTCACAATAAATATTCTGAAAACAATAGAAAAAAATCTTATACACATTGTACTCCAAAATAGTTATAAATTTGCAATATTTAGATATTAAAATTTCTCTGAAGATACTCTATTAACTTTACTCCAAGAAATTTAGGCAGTTTTCGAAAAAAAAGAAATTCCCTTAGATTTATTCTGAAATCTCCCAAAGCTTTTTGATATATTTCAATTCCTTCTCAGCCACTCAGCGTACCAGAAAGTTATTGAATAAGAAACTAAGAAACAAGAGGATTCAACCATATTCTCATATCTGAAAGAATTTCGTTAGTTTGAGTATCGTACCAACATAAATGTATCGTCACTAGCTCTCTCGCACGGAATACATGATGCTTAACTTCGTGTCCTCTTTGTTGACAATTTGTCCTCCATTAATAAAACTTGAAAGTTGTCATTTTTGCTGATGAAACAAATGTACTCGTATTTCTCAGCAGAGGCGGAACTATCAGCAGACCTGAACCACATTGCACCTGAACTCTTACCAGATAAAATTGAAGTTGATAAATGGTTAACTTCGTAAAAGGGTTTTCGAGATTAATAATAGTTATTAGTTATAATTGTTATTGTTATTAATATTACCAGATTAATAAAATTAATAATACCATATTAATAAATCTAATAATACTATGTTAATAACTTTAATAAAGAATAGTCATTGTTATAAATAATACCGGATTATTAATTGTAAATTATTTCTTAGATTTAACGTAATATTTATAAAATTTGTGTTGTTAAACCAGAGTTTTGAAACAAAAGTGGTCCCCGGTTAGCACCTCCCTGCTTGACTACGGTCTACATCCGCCACTGTTCCTCAGTGCTAAAACATCTGTATTTCAACCGCTGTCGAATCCACTATCGACAACTTTTTCCACTGATATCACAAACTTTAATCATTCAACAAAATATATTTCCATAGCACTGAAGTAGCATACACTTAACGTCGAATTTATAGTCCGCTTCCTCATTCGGAAACAAACGTCACGCATCCTACAATTACTCAACCGGACTTAGTGGTTGGATAATATGGGATTTATGCAGAAATATTGCGTCGAATGAGCCAACATACATTTGTTTCTTGGCCTCACAACATGTAACCAAAAACTTAAAACTTCTCGACAATCATAATTTAAAACAAAATAATTAGTGAGGATTTTTCCACACCACAGACACTGATGTGTCAGCTGTAATCCTCATGACGTGTTACTCCTCTCTTCTACACTGCTTTTCCATGAGAGACGTCGATTTACGAATTTATGGATATATACAATATACAATATACAATATATCGAAAGAATTTCGACCGAGAGAATTGACGAATACCGTTGCTGTCATTTGAATGCATCATTAGTATTGAATAAAATAAAAAAATTATATGTTGATACCTTCTTCGTATAACCATTGCGTTACATTATAAGAATCAATACACTTAAGAGAAATTACTGAATCGTCCCTCTGGAAAACGCAATGTGCAACAGGAGTCCAAGGTGGCGAGTTCCCCAAGAGGCCTATTTCCACCATTCATAAAATTAAATATATTAACAGTGTTATTGGTAAAAGCTATCTTGGTTATTATAAAAGTTTCTTTTATATTTTGAATCAAAATATCAAAGTAATAAAAAAGTTGATGAATTGAAATAATAATAATAAAAAGAGATTAGAAATCGAGCGTGAAAAGGTCCAAAAATATCGTACAGAAATAATAAAGAATTCGAGTAAATAAGGATATGCGCTACACGGACGTTTTCATTTGAATTCTTAAAGTTTGGTATCCCGCAGAATTCGATAAAAATAGTGGACCTTCTGCACACAGGAAAAGTACTTTTAAAAAATTAATGGAAATTAAGTGAGTTAAATTAACAGATTTAACTTACCTCAATGTTTAATTAATTTTGAATCTAAAAATAAATTAATTGTATGAACTAAAGTATTTTTTCTGTAACCTGCAATGTGGTAAAGTTGCAATTGATTGGGGTCATCTTCCTACTACTTCCTTTTTCTTTCATCTTCTTTCTTCTCCTTCTGTACTTCTGTTTCTTCGTCGTTCCATCTGTCAATAGAATCCTGGGAATGTTTCTCGCTGAAGGTCTCCACGATACTTCAAGTAAGATGTACCTCCATGAAATGCTTCTTATGAAATGTGACTAGCCATGAGGATGAAGCGCTAGTATCCCAGCAACGATCAGGTATCTTCTACAATAAAAATTTATTACAAAACCGTATTGTCAATTAGTAAATGTTTTATACATTATTGCCAGCATTATTCACTTTGAGACTCATGACAGAACCAAAGTATTTTTCCATTCCATGAAATTGATTATTTTATCAAAACAATGTGCGTATACGGCAACGAGAGAAAAGAGAATGGGTGTTAGGAGTAACTCCAGCCTTGAAACCTGTTCTCGCGGCAAAAAATGCGCAAACAATAATTGCCTCGTAACAAATTGTCAATTGCGTTTATGTGTAAAACACCATAATTCGTTTAAACGTACGTCTGACAATGCCAACAGTGCTTGAGCTGAATTTTTAAGCGCAAGAAAACAAAGTTACCGATCGCTCACAGAATTTGCGTAATCGTTAAAATTGCCATGTAATGATAGGAATTGTGTGGATTCAAAATAAACTATTTTTTTTCTTTTTATATGCAACATTAACGTGTGGAATATAATTAAATGCATCCCTACCTTTGATGCTTTTATCCCACCTTGTCTGCCAGGCTTGAAGCAAATACTAAACTATTCGTTGTCGTGATGCCTACGTTCCTTTTTCTTTATCATCTCGCTACTGTAGCATCCATTTCCAATATTCCCCGGGACTTCAAACTCATAATGTGAAGATCCAGGGGCATCATCCCTTGTAAAACTTCTAATGCTTCTGACGAAATTGTATTATATGATCCTCCTAACCGTAAGAGGCACATCCTCTGTACCTTTGCTCCACATAAGGCTAATGCTATTTCGTGACTCCATGCCACGGAACCATGAGTTATTATAGGTCTGAATTCTTTATACATCAGAACTTTATCCCTTTGGTCTATGTTATAATGAGTTAATCCCACTCTTAATAGCCCATTATACACTTATAAGTAAACAAACAAACAAACAAACTTTATTGTCAAAAAATGACCAGACGGGGGGCAATAAACTAAGTTACTCTCCGGAAACAAGCAAGGGACATCCCATCAATTCCGATCAAGGGCCCTTGGGCAGTGGCGGATTTATAAAAGAAATTATTAAATAAATAAGTACTGTTATCCATTTATTATTCCAAAGTAAATTGTAGATATTTGTGCAGTAAAAATCTGAGATTAATAAAACAAAGGTATTAATGATATTCCTGTCCAAGCAAAATCCGCTCTTAAGAATTTATTTTAAGAAAGTACTCTCTTTGCTCATGATATCACCCTTTCTAAGAGGTCTGTGAATAATAATCTTTCATTATAATCGGACAATGCGTTGAGGACATGTGATCGCGTAAACTCAAGTCTACGTAATTTCTGCGGCGACAGTAGTTGGAGAAGATACCTAGCATCTCGCTCAGGCCAGTATTGATACTATTGTATTATGAACCATTATACTATTGTAATTACCTCGAATTTAGTGTTATTTTAATAGTTACGATTTATACGCAATATTTCCCCAATAATCTATAATTGGATAATATGTATTGGTGAAATATCTTTTTTTGTTTTATTAAATACAACTTTGTTGGTATTTTGTTGATATTTTAACACGTAGTTAACTATTTTAATTCGTATCTTAGGAGTGTAATGCTGAAAAGATAAATCCACCTCTGCCTTAGTGCCCTTGATCGGAATTGATGCGATGGTCCCTTGCTTGTTTCCGGAAAGTAAATTAGTTTATTCTCCTCATTGTGGTCCTATATACTTTGTAACTTTTTTTACATAAAAAAGTAAGATATATCATGAGAATGATCATTTCCTCAAGGATTCAAGGATAAATACTGACTTTTTGAACAAAAATATTACTAAACACAAATACATATTAGCGACAATATCACTTGTGATTCGCTGCCAATAAGCGTATGTTGTTCGCC
Organism: Laupala kohalensis; assembly: GCA_002313205.1. Classification (NCBI taxonomy): domain Eukaryota; kingdom Metazoa; phylum Arthropoda; class Insecta; order Orthoptera; family Trigonidiidae; genus Laupala; species Laupala kohalensis. Next base: position 814,038 of record NNCF01128546.1, on the reverse strand, counting down.
TCGTGCTAACAGCCTTCCTCACGTCACAACTCACTTTCACACTAATTGGCGCCTTGTCTCTGACTTTTCCCCCTGTCTCTCTGCTGCCAGAAGCTATGCCTCGCCCGTGCAAACGAGCGTTCCTAAGAAAGCATTCCCGTCACATCAATAGAGACGCAGAAAGATACAAATAAAAATGTCAGAAAAAGTGTCCTGCTTCTGACACGTGAAAGAAAAAGCAAATTACTGTTGATTCTCGGATTATCAACCCCTTGGATTGAACGAAGAACGGGACTCACATTAATTCGACATAAAATGATTATTTTCATATTTGTCAGAGCAGATATAAAAATGCAAAGGCATTAGACATTATAATATTGTTACAATTATTATTATTAATAATAATAATAGTAATAAATAAATTTATTGTTAAAAAAGCAGTACAAACTGCATATGACCACGTGGAGGACAATAAAGTAATTTACTCTCCGGAAGCAAGCAAGAGACCATCCCATCAATTCCGATTTAGGGCCCTAAGTCAGAGGTGGATTCAAAAATTTCAGGAAAAATTCCTAGATAAGATAAAAAGTTAGCTGCGAGTTATAATACTAATAGAATGTCAATATGTTTGTAATTTAACACACACAAAATTATTTTACACGTACAAATTATTATCGAACTATAGATTACACTGAATATAGAGTTTAAAAATCATAAGAATTGAAATAACGCTAAATTCACGATTTATTGTTACAATAAACACGCCCCTAGACAAAGCCTAGAGAACCTGTATAAGAAATCTGTTTCTACCCGAAGGAAAACCGAAGCAAAACCCGGGCCAGGATGGGGCTACATAATTAATGTACCCAACCGTCCCAAAGTTGAGTACATTAAATTAATATGAGTCATAAGGCACAACAATCATGCAAGAAAATAGTTTTGAAAATTGTTATAAGTTATTTTAAAAGTACTACAGCAATGGCCTGATAATGTACAAGACCAATTTAATTTTTATTGAAATCAATAAATTCTTTTACATTCTAGAAGCACTGGTGCATGAAATAGTTTTTAACCGCGGATTTGAAGAAATTCAATTTCATAATATTTATATATTTTGGGGCAGGGAATTATATAGAACGATTCCCGAATGATATGGTCCTTTTTGCCAAAGAGTGGTTGACACTCTAGGGCGATAAATATTATTACTATTGCGAGTATTGTGTTCTTGAACGAGACTGTTTCGTATGAATTAAGGGTGGCACTTCTGTAATGCGGTCTTAACAAACACAACCGTTTCATAAATATAAATGCAGGGAAGTGTTAAGATATTTAATTCCTTGAATAAAGGTTTACAAGAGTTTCGGGGGTCAGATTTACAAATTATCCGAACTATCCTCTTCTGAATTCTGAAAGTTTGAATGCACAAACTTTCCGGAATTGCCCCGGAAGGTAATACCGTAACATAAATGGGAGTAAATGTTTGCAAAATATACGCAACGGAAAATACGTGGATTAACTGCGTTAACTAAGATTCGTAATGCGTAACACAATTTGCTTAATTGGGAATTAAGATTGTCAACGTGACAATTCCATTTGAGGTTGTGACCTAAGAATTTTGTATTCGTAACAGCTTTTAATTGTGTTCCGTTTAACGAAAGAGAAACTTGAGGTAAAGATTTTGTGATACTGTTGTGAAATTACATACTGTTTTGTCAGTGTTTACAATGAGACGATTTGCATGGAACCAACACGAAAGGTTAGAAAAACCTTTTTGAGCGTTGGCGTGTTTACATTGTAAATTAGTGTTATTAACAAAAAGAACCATTTTGTAATCTGATGTGGATGATGACATGTCGTTCACATACAATAAAAAGAGTATAGATCCGAGAATTGAACCTTGGGGTACTCCGCAAGTAAGTGGCTTTGTTTCTGAATGGTTAAGTACTTTATTTTTAGTATATGATATTTCGACCTGATGTTATCTATCTTTTAAATAGGAAGTCAGCCACTGATGCGTGAGTCTATGAAGTGCCAAAAGATAGTAATTTTGAAAGGAGAATTTCGTGATCAGTGACATCGAATGTCTGAGATAAATCAAGAAAAACACCCTGAGGTTTTTCTTGATGGTCAAGAGTGGTAACATAGTTTAAGAATGAAAATATGGCGCTTGTAGTGGAAAAGGATTTCCTAAAACCGTGTTGATCGTCAGAGAGAATGTTATTTTTTGATAAAAAATCTAGAAGACGCTTATAGAATAATATTTCTAGGATTTTTGAGAAAGTGAGTATTGGTCGGTAATTTTCACTATTAAGTTTGTTTCCTTTCTTGTATAAAGGTTTCACCTTAACTCTCTTAAATATTTTAGGAAACACACCTTCCGATAAAGAACTATTAAAAATATTTATGAGTGGATTTAATATAGCGTGGGACGAAAATTTAACAAGAAACTCGGGTATATCATCTATGCCTGTTAAAAATTTGTTTTTTAATGAATTCTAGATTCTCATGACTTCACTGGCGTTAGTTTCAGAAGTGAACACAATTCGGTACGTGGGTGGATATAATTGGAGGACATTGATTTGGATATATTGAGTTCGTTATTATACCTACTTCTGAGAAGTAAGAATTAAACAAATTTGCGATATCCTGAGGATTTGATACGATTTTGCCATGGTTTAATAGAGAAATATTTTCTTCGCGATTTTCAGAAGTTGACGTGTAATTTTTAACAATATTTCGCATGGCTTTCGTCCGGTTGTTCGATTTTAGTACCTTCCTGTCGTTTTCCATAACTAGCTGCATAGACTACTTTTCGAAGCATATACTTATATTTACGAAAATAATCATGGAATTCGGGTGGTTGGTTGTTGAGTTTTGAAAGATAATATAAACGGCGTTTGGTTTTGGAAGAATTCTTATCCCTTGGGTCATCCAACTATTGTATTTTTTGTGTTAATTAACTTAAGATTTATGGGAGAGCTAAGCGTTGTAATGTTTTAGGCATATTGATATAAATACATTGAATTTGTCGTCGATGTTTTCGCAATTGTAAACATCTTTCCACGTTTCTTCACACAAATAATTTATAAATATAGTTAAATTTGTGACGTTAAACTGTTTAAAAAGTTTGTAATTGATGTAGAGGGCTTTTAGTTTATCATTAATAGCAAATGTATATAATTGGTAATTGTGGAGCTTTAGCAACATTATCAAAGCATGATAAATTAAAAGTCGTTTCTATGTTGCTCATTTTTTTTTATTATTGGTATTAGAAAGCTTTTTCGGCTGCATAGCAACCATCATCAGTAACATACACTGGAAAATATAAATGTACATAAGATGACAATAATAAAATAATAAAAATAAATATAAATAAAAAATATAAAAATAGATACATAATATGAAAGTATATAATATTTGGGTGAAACAGTATCGAAAGAAGTGTATTTTTGGTTGTTGTTGAAATAAAGAAAGGAAAGAACAATGAAAAATGAATAAAAGAAAAGAAAAGAAAACAATTACAGAGTGAGCAAGCCGACAAAATTACGTT
>NNCF01128546.1:776186-807040 GCA_002313205.1 Laupala kohalensis | reverse complement strand
TAAAAAAACAGGAGGATACGCTCTCGGTGTGAAAGATGTTCCGCGATGCAAAGCGATGCCATTAGCCGCGTGTCGGTCTCGGAAACTTCGCTTGTTTGTCCTCCGCCTGCTTGGGATGCCGCCCGCGCTGCGCCCGCCGCCGTTTGTTGGAACAGATCGCCTGCCCACCCGTCCCCCTTCGCTCCAACGCAAGGAGAGGCGACGCCGCCGCCGACGCTGGTGTTGGCGACGGCTGGCTGCAATCGCCGGTAAAAATAGGCGCGCGAACGAGAGAAGCGCGCCTTGTCCCCGCCACCGCCAACAAGTCACGACAATGGGAAGGTTTTACCGAGCATGGGAATTTCAATGCATATCTGCAGGAACGACGGTTGAAGGAGCAGCGTACTTGTGTGTGTGGAGTAGATGAAGACACTTGGGGCCATTCAGTTGTGGGTGTGCATTCTTAACGGGGAGGAGCGAGCTCACTACTTGGCTTTCATGAAGAAGGTGGGAGATTTTGCATTGGACGATGCGGCAGGAAAGATAAGGATAAAGAAACAAGTCGGTTTTGTAACACAAATCGGAATGTTAAGGGATATAATTAAACACATTCTAGAGGTATAATTGGAAGAAGAGAAGTCATGAGAAAGCGACACTAAAATAGTGTTATTTTGAAAGTGTTCAGTATGTTATTTCGTAATAAATTTGTTATTATGAGCCTTGTAATGACTCCGTTAAAGACAAGGCGGTCACTGTACCATGGACCAAAATAGATGAAAAAGAATGGGAAGGTGATTCCACGAATGAAGTATGAGTACCTGACTGGACACGGAGCATTTCGACCGTACAAAATAGAGGACAGTGTTGAATGCGAATGCATGCAGGGACGAGAAACACCAGACCTTAATTTGTGGGGTTGCCCGTGTTATGCTCCAATGAGAGCGAAATTCTTGCGGGAGTTTCGAAGCATCGATATATTAAATATGAAAGAACATCGTCGATTTATCGAGACAGAGTAAATAACACGTATTTGAAGACTTTGTGAGCTATGTAGGGGAACTAAGGCAGTAGGAGATGGATCCACCTCCACTCTTTATAAGTGCGGTGCAGCATAGTGTGAAATCCTTGTTTTGCGAAAGCAACATGTACAAGGAGACACAGAAATAAAAAAGATGGGAAGGTGATAATGTTCACATGGTTGTGTTCTGAAGAATGTAAAGCAAAAGGAAAAGATTGGTAAGTCTACTACGGCTTATTGGGACGCTGTGATTGACTTATTGGGAATGTGACCAACCTATAAACTAACTCAAAAATTAGTATTTCGAGTCGTAATGAAGAGAGTTGGGCAGATAATAATATACGGGAAAACTCTAAAGGCGGAAGATAAAGGCTAGAGTAAGTATTTAACGGATACACTTTTGCAAGTGTCACAAATAGTGAGTTAAGTCATGGAAAGGGCGCAATCTTTATAAAATTATACTGGATTTACAATTTGCTGAAAAAGCAACAAAAAGTTATTTGTGCCACTCCCGGAAATGACTGAAATTTAACCGCGGATGGGAACGTGACAAGAAAATAAAATAAATGGAACAAAATGAGACGGTGATATACAATAATTATACATAAGGGACTTAAAATAGAAAGGGACATGAAATTTACGGAGTGAACATGAGGTAATTAAGACAAAAGAAAGATATGAAAGGTACAGGGAGAGTGTGAATGAGATAGGATCCAAAAGAGATTTATTGAAGAAAGAGGAGTAAAGAAGAAAAGAGAACAATATAAAAAGTGAGACAACATGACGCAGCTGACAAACGAAGAGCAGACATGGATGACAGTTGACAGAAGGGAGTTTAAGTAGATGAAGGCGTAATAGAGAAATAAGGAAAGAGAAGCCTTGAAATGGCAATGAGGTAGTCTAAAGACCAATGTCTAAATAAAATTTAAAAATAATCCAAATCAGTCAAGATAAGACAGGGGTGCATCCACGAAGGGATCTAAGTCCATCTCCAAACTTTATTTTAAGACTTGTTTTGCGAGACGAAATATTTTGAGTTTATAGTTTAGTATAACAGAGATAACTAGACGGACGTAATTTTACCGATGTGTTTCGGTGACGAGTAATAAATGATTGACGCTTTGGAAGAAGGGATAAGAATCAAGCAGAGCTTCTCTTAGACGAACGCTGTTCAACTGGCGCGGAACTAATTTTAAAGCCCGCGAGTTCTAGTACTTCTTTTATCAAATTTTTCATGAAATGTCGGGGATACTTAACTACTATCGGATTCTTTATTTTAGACCCCTAACTTCTAATAGCTATAGGTAGTACGAAAAATCGCAGTAAAACACAGTTACCACCATTAGATTTATAATTTTGTTTTGCATACGCACATGTGAAAATTTTGTTTTTATTAATGAATATTAATTTATTTAAACCTGAAATATTTTTTTAAAACCTGATATTTTTGCGGTTTTTACCGATACGTCGACTTCATTATTTTTTTTAAACAAACTAAGAGTGGCAAAAATAGTTCTTATTTAGCATATGATAACTGTTGTATTTGTGACAACATTTATTAATTTCAAGCTTCTGCATGCAAAATGGTGTGAGTATTTTTTTTTTTTTTAGAAAACACTGCTAAAAACGACCAGACACATTTTAAGGAATAAAATTTATACTGTCGCACTCAGAAGAATACCATGATTACGTTACAATGTAATGTAATGTTTAAAACTATTTGTGTAACCTCCAGCAAGTGATAAATAAAACCATATCTTCAATTAGCAACCAGCGATTCAGTCACGCGTGTTGTTGCGGCGTGTATCACTTCACTGATTCGTACAGTTTTGTCAGCTGTGAGTCCGGCCTGTTGACTGAATACTGCACTGGCAACGACGCGCATGACAAAATGCTCAATTCCTGATTATCCAAAACAAGGTTTTATTTATCACTTTCTGGAGGTTACACAACTAGTTTTAAACGTTTACATTTAATTGTAACGTGATCATGGCATTCTTCTGAGTGCGACAGTATAAATATTATTCCTTAAAATGTATCTGGTCGTTTTCAGCAATGTTTTTGGAAAAGGTTAACTCATTATATTTTGCATGTAGATGGTCGAAATTTTGAAATGTTGTCACAAACATAATAGTTAACATTCGCTGAATAAGAATTATTTTTGACACTTTTAGTTTATTTTATAAAAAATAGTAAATTCAGCGTATCGGAGAAAACGTTAAAAATTTCGCGGTTTGGAAACATTTCTGTTTTTAAAACAGTATTATTCATTCTTAGAACCATTTTTAAACTTCAGTATAAGGAGAACAACATAACAAATTTAATGGTGTTAATTAGTTTTTTCTACGATTTTTTGTTGCATCTACAGCAGTTCAAAGTGAGGGGTCTGTAAAAGAAATCCGATAATAAGTGCTATACTACACTATAGTGCCCCTGATATATGCTGTCAGAATTAATTTTTGGCGTGGCGAGTCCGGTAAGAGAAAATAGAAAATATTGTTCGAAATTTCCCCGTCATACATTAGAATATGAAAACATTTTATTATAATACAAAATATTAAAAATATTTTTTTAAATAAAAAAACTGTTTAATTTTTCCAGCTTGAATAATATAAATTTGTTGATGAAAATGATAATATCGCGTTACGAATAAATAAATATTTATTTATTTAAACCATGAATAATTAAATAAAAAACGTTATCAATAGCACACGTTGAAGTCTGTTTAGAACTATTCTCGCAGTGAAATATAATAGCATATTCTATGTTAATTACCCCATGTATTCATCGTCAGACATTCCATGGCATTTTTCTTTTTGTATTTATTCTTCAAATCGTTTTCAAACAATACCTCGTCATCACCAAACCGTCTTTAATCCTTCCTTTATAATCCATATGCTGTTAACAAACTCCTCGAAGGTGTTGTATTTATCTTCACTATCTATTAAATGTCCATAGCTACTAATCGAAGGAATATCTGTTATCTTCATCCGATTTAAATGTATTGTGCTCTCTACCCCATATAACTCACAATCTCATAATACGTGGTCAACTGGCTCTTCATCCCCACACATAACACTCATAAATATGACACATCGGTTCTATTCGTTAGGCAACATTTTGCCGAAGCCCATCCCTTTGAAGCCGACCCGATTGAAAGTATATTGAAAATGGCCCGCGGGCTAAGACAAGTTGGACAGATGCCTTAGACAGTTGACTTCGTCTTGTTAGTAGCATGATCGGAAGGCAAGGTCTCTGTGTTATACGACTACAGTGGATCCCCGGTAAGTTACATCACATTTGTCACGGCGTCGCTTGAGGTCTTGCTCATAATTATTACGAAGGTGTAATCCTTGTCTCTCTAATAAACTTTCATATTTTGGCCAAACTTAAGAATATGGTCCAATAAGGGTTCGATAAAATAATTAATGTTATAATACTACAAATATTATTGCGGTTCCGAAAATATAAGCCGTATTCTTCGCTTTTCATATTTACGGTAGTTATAAAGAAATATTGTTCCGCACTATTTTCTTCTCTCCGCCGCCGTTTATGTTAGTATGTTAGGGTATGATAATTATAATATGAACAATTATAAACAATTGTTCGGTCACAGTCGGCGATGTTAGGTTTGTTAGACCCGGCGATTCCGTTTTAAGAAAATCTGTTGTAAGTGTGAAGATAGAGGCGATGGTGGAGGTAGCAGCACTCGCGGAAGGATATACGAAAAATAAGGTTAGGATAGGACCATAATGTTAAATTTGCCATCGAAAAAGGGAATTTTTTTCACATAAAATGATTCAATTTGTAATTTCCGAGAACATAGCCCCTTCTAGAATCATGGTAAAAAAACTGTTTTTCGATATCTCAACTGGATATTTTTCTACGTTGTTGGACCATACAGTTATGTTGGTTCGATATTTTATTGTCCCCATGTTTGAAGCAATGTTTTATAACCTATTTTTAAACAAGAATTGATTATAGATTATGAGGATGTAATGATAAGTAAAAATCTGAGAAAAAGTGAGAATAAGAAGCCACATTTGATATAGTGTCTTTTCTTTTTTTGCACTTTATTGAAGGCTAAATGAATACTTTAAAGAAATATTATTTGTTTTCTATGAAAATTAATACCTGACTATAAGTGGTTTTTCTCTGATAAAAATGCAAAAATGGCAACATTCTTAATTTGTATGGACGTCCAGACTTTCCCGCCAGTCTGAGTATGTCTAGTCATCTATGGTTAAATTATAAAAAAATTGCAATTGAGTTGTTTTGGAAATATTATCATATTGCAAGGAATGTAACATAATCGAAGACAGCGACGTATCAATTGGGGAAATAGTAGTGGCAGAATTGAAGCCACGGACGTTCCAGCGGTTTCTCTTCCTCTCGATTCTTATTTTCCTTTACATATATGTCGAAAATGCTACAATGAAATGTTAGGTTAGAGCATTTTGATTTATTCTCCATTTAAGTTGCAGTTATTCTATCAGCTTGATTAATTTATGATAAGTCGTATTCATGAAGCACAAAATTGACGAAACTTTTATAAAAAATGACCAAGTTCTGAGTCAAAATAAGATCTCGGGTGACTGCGGAAACGCGAATCAAAATAACAACTATGATTGAATAAAATAATTAAGCTCTCTACGCTTCAGAGACACTCAATCTCCAACATAAAACATTAAAACAGCAAATAGAAGAGATAGAACGTAAAATAATGAGAAAAATCGTAGAACCAAGAACCAAAGACGGTGTACATTATCCAAAGCCTAACACAGAAATATATCAAAAAATTTCTAAAATCACAGACACAATGCGAATGCGAAGAATTCAGTTCATGGGACACTTAGAAAGAATGGATCCGAACAGACTAACGTACAATATACATACATCTTTAAAGAACAAGGCTACTAGACCAAATTGGTACAAACAGACAGAAAAGGACCTGAAAGAATTAGGATCACCAAACTTACAAGACCGAAATAAAATCAGAAAAATCACTCATACGCGGGTTTTCGAGGGAGAAGGGAGAAGGACCACACAATCTACATGGTCAGCACAACGGAAACACACCCACTCATTGCGAATGAAGGAATACTGGGACGAAAGGAAGATTAGAAAGTGTTGATTCCGTGTGGTCCTAAGTGACCCATTTGCGAAGAAGAAAATAATTGAAATCCTGCATTATTTGAGGACATATTTGCCTTCATCAAAATTGACGAGTATGTCATTTTACATGCTACTACTATTGACAACCATTATATAATAAAAGTAAATAAATAGTTTAAGACATACGACCTTTCACATAAATATCGTCCATAAGGTCTTAAGTCTTACATTATGAATTTATTTATTTTAATTAGTCATTTCATATACTTGTAAAAACATTTTGGGTGGACAGCCCAGAACTTTCATTTACTCCCAAACAAATCTCTTCCCCTTTTATCAAGATTCTCTCTTCAATATCTTTCCGAATCGTAATTTTTGTATATGGATGTCTATGTGTCAAACACCTGTTATAACTTCTAGTGGGTCCGTTGATAACACCCACTAATATTGAGTAAACACATCATCTGCAAACTTTTCAACCTCCTCCCGTAATTCTGAATAACGTTCCCACTTACGGAATGAGGGGTGGTGTCCAATCTCTCGTTTTACGCACTATTTGACGATCTTGACCGTGCAGGGTTGTCACGTGTTAGCGCCACCAGCTCCTTTCTCCGCGTCATCTCACGATGGAGCATCACAGGCTAGGTGTTATTACGCGTTCCAAAGAGTAAATGCAGTTTTAATAGAAATTCATCAAAATATTTCATAAGGTTTCGTTAAACTGAACCTTGCTCACTTTTGTATCAGTCATTCATTCAACCTAAGTAACAATAGCGAATTTTAAATTATTTGTTATTTAACTTGTGAAACATTGCAATGCCAAGGGTAAAATGTGTAAGAAAGGTGTGAATCTCTCAAATACTTTTTCCTTGAAGAGGTAAAGTTATACAATACGGCTTGATTCGTGAGTGCAGGATTGCTTTCTACTGTTGGGGGAGGGGATTATCTGCCTAGTGCGTCAAAACCCCGAAGTCGGGTCCTGTCTAAATAGTTTTCACCGCAGCGTCGCCGGTGCAGTTCAAGACCAGATATAGATAAGGTCATGACAACCTATAAGTAGCGCTTTGACAACAACGTTGAGCATTAATAGGACTAGATCACGTGAATGATAATGGTAGATCTGTTTTCTATTTCATTCACCCTAAGGAATGAATCGTTCTTTGTTCATTCCTTCTTTGACTAGGGCTCAGTTTAACAAAGTTCGTTTAATGCCTTAAACAATATTGTCTGTGAAGTTAATCACGATTATCGAAATTCCTGTTCCACCAACTTCTTTAATCACGATACACGAGATAATCGTTATTTACCGCTTAAACGGTCGTAGTCCCTTCGTTTCCCTGCGCTAATCGCGATTTTCTGCAGTATTGCAAGCAATATGGCGTCAATGTAGCTTGTTTGTTCGTAGATCGATTTATAGGTTATGTTCCGTGGCACGAGGCCCCGCTACTGTCTCCGGTGTCCGTTGATGGCGCTGGTGAGCAACAAGATACGTTTTTCGCCTGTCATTGTCTTCAGGTTACCCGTAATGCACTGCAAATCTATCATCAACCTCGAAAAATCCTCAGAAACATCGATTAAAATAATCGACGGTTAATTTAGCATGATGAAACGCATACAATGTTGTTGTTTAAATTTACCTAATCACGTTAAAAAAAATCGTGATTCTCCTCCATTTGGTGCAACTGAACCCAAGAGCATCAATATGGCTGTCGTTGTCAGAACCTCCTGTATCTATGGCCTCGGTGCAGTTTATCATCACGCGACGCGATGAATCCCTGCGTCGCTGTATGCGCTTTAGCGCTCTGTCGACGACGCCTGTGTTATTCCAAGCCCCACGTTTCCCCCGCGACGGCGCACACGAGGTTACAATCCTCGTGACAGCGGCTTCCTTATGCCTTCCGGCACCACTTCTTTCTTCCGCAGGTCGCTGCGACCGGGTTTTGGAGCAGAAGGTTCTTGGCGACGCGTCAACGTCTGCGGTATTTGTTTATATCACGAGGGGGGAGAGTTTCTCATTTTCCCCCCTGAGGTTTGCATATCGTACTAAGTCGTCAGAAAAGAAGGTGAATAAGAGTTGCATGTACACCTCAGTGGCCGATTTAAAGAGGTAGATCCCGGGCCCAAGCCCCCGCACCCCAAATGAGGAAGAAAAAAAAGAAATTTTATTGTATTTCGTACAAAAAATTAATAAATTGTTTTTGGTTCTTAGGCCAATTTTTTGCTTTGGGTAGAGAAGATTAATTCTTATTTTTAAATTGCCTTAAAATTGGTCATTTTGCACCGAGTTTTCTAAATTTTCCATACTCGGACTTATACTCCCCCCCCCAAAAAAAAAAAAAATCTCGATCCAGCACTGATACCATGTTCCAATCATCCTGAGTCAAAGGGTTTCAGTATTTTCTGTGACGGAACATAATTACCAATGAAAGATTTTGCACAAGAAAAGACAGTACGCTCATTATTTCGTTGAAAGCTTATAACTCACGAATAAAATTATTAAAAGTCATTCTACAGGGACACTGATAGGGGGTGGGGAGTGTGAATCCGAGCCTCAAACTCTACGTGGGTTTCCGATGTTAGAGCATGTCATATTTTAATTATCTTCTATTTAATGAAAATGGAAGGGGCTGGGACTGGAAACCGGGACCTCTAGATTGCGCGTCGACGACAGCCAACCACGTGCGCCATTCCTTTTGCTTCTGGGCCACATTAAAGTCACTCGCATATTGGACGCAACAGTTCCGGTCTTCGCCTTCGTCAGTCACGTAGATAATCTGTAAGTAGATTTACTCTCATTTTATTTACTATCAATATCTAAGTAACTGACGAAGGTGAAATTTTCTTCCAATGTGAGTGACTTTTATGTGTTTCTTTCTCTGTTTGTTGTTTTGTAATTTTGTGAATCTGTATAGAAAATAAAACTATTATATGCCTGCAAATATTTATTTACAAATTAATATGTATTCAAATAATAATAGTAATAAATTTATTGTCAAAAAACAGTACAGACTGCGTATGACCACGTGGAGGACAATAAAGTAATTTACTCTCCGGAAGCAAGCAAGGGACCATCCCATCAATTCCGATCAAGGGCCCTAAGGCAGAGGCGGATTCAAAAATTTCAGCAAAAGTTCCTAGATAAGATAAAAAGTTAGCTGCGAGTTATAATACATGTATAATGTCAATATGTTTGTAATTTAACGCAAATATGTTTGTAAATTTACATGTACAAGTTATTATCGAACTATAGATTATTCTGAGTATAGTGTTTAAAAATCATAAGAGTTGAAAAAACACTAAATTCACGATTAATTGTTACAATAAACACGCCCCTAGACAAAGCCTAGAGAACCTGTATAAGAAATCTGCCTCTACCCGAAGGAAAAACGGAGAAAAACCCGGGTCAGGATGCATACCAACATGTGTACATATAATTAGGTAGTGGAAAACGGTGAGGTGATACTTTACTAGTAGAAGCAGCACATCTGTCATTTATTCTTAATTAGGAAGTTACTGTTTTTAATTGTTTTGTATCTTAATACCAAAAATGACGTATTGAAGTGAAACCTCGCTTATATTCTATTCCCAACCCTAAGGAATACGAGCATTAATGTGGATGGGCAAATAATCGGTCACAAGTGTTCGGTTTGGTTGCAAGGCGAATTATTCCGGAAACCAGTCGGTTAATTCAGTTCTGACCAATTGGTGCTCTTTGAGGCCCGTGAGTTTTACATCAAACGTTGCGGGGCACAACTTTGTGTTTTAAAGCTATGCTGTCAGGACTAATATTTGACGTGACGTGTCCGGTGAGAGAAAATAGAAAATTGAGTATAGACATATCCCGTTATATACAACAATGTGAAAACGTTGTTCCTTCGAGTAGAGGCGATTATTTTATACAGCATCTATTGAACTAATAAATCTGGATGTTTTTATTTCACAGTTATTTAACAGTTCCGATTTATAAACAATACCTTCCTAATAATCTATAGTTTGATAATAATACGTACATCTGAAATACCTTTTTGTTTTATTAAATACAAATTTGTTGGTATTATGTTAATTTTATAACACGTGCCGAACTATTTTTATTGTCAGGAGTGTGACGAACCGTTAAATTCGCCTCTGCCTTAGGACCCTTGATCGGAATTGATGGGATGGTATCTGACTTGCTTCCAGAGAGTAAATTTGTGTATTGCCTTCCACGTGGTCATACGCAGTTTGTACCGGTTTTTTTATAACAAATTTATTATTATTATTATTATACATAATAAAAATATTTTTAAAGAATAAATAAAAATACTATTTTTCCAGCTTGAAATATAAATTTGTCGATGAGAATCAACATACCGCGCTACAAATAAATATGATTTATTGATTTCGTACAACAGGCAACAATTTGCCAAACACCATCCCGAGCCGGCCCGATCGACCGAAAATGGATAGAAAATGGCCCACGTCTAAGATTGATTGGACAGTGCTGGGCTATGGTTTCGGTGTGTTATTTGTCCATCTCTACTAGATCCCTACTATGAATGTTATTGAGTTACAAATATTTTGCACCGTTTTCAAATGTTTGATCCAAAATTGGGTGACGCAAAATATTTGAAATGCGACGCGTGCCAACGAGTTGCCAACCTAACACTGCTTCTGAATATATGATTATCATTGCCACGAGGTGACAGTATATGAACATATAGTTGTCAAACACACGTACGAGAGATCCGTCATCGAGCAGTAGATCTATCGATGGAGACACTAGCTTTTGGTTGTTTTTAACAGTTGATCCACCACCGTCGGCAACGGGTGCGGCGTACTGCAGGAAGTCTGTTTAATATTCTTGACGCGCGCTGATTCCTATGGCTGGCGAGGCTTCGGTTGCGCCGTATTTCTGCCTGTCGCTGGTCACCAATATGGCCGGGGTATCGAGACGACTTCAAGGCGTCATTTCGTTTATAAAGGCCGTTTAGTGGATCTACTGCAAATAAACTTTCGCGAGGTGGTCACAGGTCCTATAATACCAGAGTTGTTCCGAAAATCAGTGGCTGCTACCGCCAGAAATTTACAGAAACAATTTATCTTGAGTATCCTGGATGGAATGACGTTCAAAAATAAATTACAGTGCTTTACCTTTCTTTATGCGATTTCTTGTTTACATCATTTCACAGCTCACAAGTATTCCTTCGGTCAACTTCCTCGAGGAGGGTGATATTCCTGAATAATAATGCCACGCGGTAGAATTAAGTTTCTCATATGGTAAAAGTCATCATACTTTGCTTCGAGAAATTCAACTTAAGAAAGAACTACGTGAACGGAAATGTACTCTGTTCATTAGTTTATTTTGCATTAGTCGCAGTAACTTACTTTATTGTCCTCAATGTGGTTATACGCAGTTTGTAACAGCTCTCTTAACCGTAAATTATTTATTTATTTATTTATTGTCCGTCTAACTGGCTTGTTGGTATAGAACTAGCCATTGTCGATAAGAGTAATGATAAGGGTTCCTCGCGTTCTGTTGGCAAGATATTCGAAATTGAATTCATAGCCAACCTCGGACAACAATCAATTCATTTCCTCTAGTGGCGCTGTTCTGTGCTTTCTGCATCTAGTGTGGAACAAATATTATCTTGTGTCTTTGTTTGTGTTATTGACTTGTATTTCTTTACAGCGAATAGTCGCTTTTGTGATTACTATTAATATTTATTTGGATATTACTGAAATTCTTTGTGACCACGCTTTTCCCGAAATTTTCCTACCACGCTTTCCTTGAAATTTTCGCGAGTGAGTTTCGAGGATTTGTTTCGTGGAGGTTGGCAATTTGTTTAAGGCAGCCACTTTGAATAACTTTAGCAAAGTTTCGTGACATTGAGTGTGAATTCAAAGAAGGGACTCGAATAAATTCTCATTAATCCAGACGAGGTTACTCAACATGTTTACGGACCTTCACGAACATAGAGCCCACCTTAAGTTTCGAGACACTAGGTAATTGATTTATCATTGAGGTGTATGACTGTTACTTATCTTGTAGTTAAGATTGTATATTTTCCTGACAATATTAACCAATTTTTTTTTCTGTGAGGGCAAAGATAATTAAAATACTTTAGTTGAATTTTCATCCGTCGTCTTACTCCGCAGATAATGAGTACGAATTGAAAATAACAATATTCGCGACTTCCCTCTTGTGATTATTGCAATTTGTGTTTGTCAACAAATCATCGTTACTGTGACAACAATGTTGTATTTATCTCTTCAGTAAATGACATTCACTAATATTGGAGGTACATAGGGACTTTCTTTGCAACATATATGTTTCCGCGGTTTTGCAAGCTACGTTTACTCCATCTAATTCCTCCATCCCGAACCAAAATATATTTCTACTTTTTCGCTGGTTTGTCTCTATTTTTCATTGAATAAGTTCAACTACGACATTTTCCGTATCCACAGCAAAGAATAACTTGATTTATTTGGATAAATAGAAGAAACGGTTTCAAACTTATTACATACTTTTTTTAATCCCGAAATGAAAATATACGTGAGAGAGGATATTTAAATTTTCATGTGGCTTGTCCATACCTAACACCCTTTACAATTTAAATGTGCCAATGATTGTAAAATTTTATTTAGTATTATTAAGGTTGTACTTCACGTAATATCTTGTCAGAAATTAATGGTCTTAATGTAGTTCACGAACTTCACTATTGTGAAATATTATAGGAATATTATAGTTGAGAAGTTTGTTTAAATATTTTAAATTCGCGCAAATGGTTGTAAATAATAATAATAATTATTCAGTATTACATTATTTATTGAAACAATCACCAACTTTAAAAAATTGATACATAATCGGGAAAAATGGAGACGTCCTATTGACTATCCTCAACCTCCTAGTCTGTGTTGCTAAAGCAATACAAGGACATAATTGCATGAAGAGGCGGTGCATCGCTTTGGTAAGGCTGACGTATGCTTCCAATTCTGCTCGCACATGTCATGAAAACTTGATAATAATGAAAAGAACTGGAAATTTCAAACTTTTAATGCGACTGTACATGGACTGTAACTTACGGAAGAAAAAAAATCTTTAAATTTGTACTACGCTATAAGATATCAAACTGTGGCGATAATACTTCTTTAAAACATATTAGATCACTAGGGATATGTCACATGTATAAATATATGAATTTCACTGTAAAGCAGACGAAAGTAATTCGTGTGATTCTGCACTTTGTTCGCGGCAACGTTGCATTTTAATTTTCAAGTTGATAACATTGTAATTCATAACTGAGCCCGTAACTTGTAGCAACGCGTAAAAAGAAAAACCGTTTTTCAGATTACTTCCCACGTTGATTATTTGAAGAATGTCTTTTTCAAATCGTCTTGTTTTACGAGGAAAAGCAAAGAATTACATGAAAAAGTCCAGAACTTGTTTATATAATTTTTTCTCAGATAAAGTTGAAAATTCGTCAAATCCCGTATGAGACCATGTTAAATTAAAGTTGTAATGACTCACAAACTGTTCTCATGCAGGTCATGAAACTTTGACCACTTGTTAAGTCATAATATCGATAAATTTACAAAATATGAACAAACACGAGCATTATTGAGTATATGTAAAGTACTACCTGAAGATGATCGATATTCTGCTGAACTCTTGCAACAGAAAAATATAAAACACGGAAACGAGATGTCGGTTAAAAGTTTTATAAATAATACAAAAATAATTAAATACTTCCTCCGTTAACATCTTTCCAGAAGTCGCAAATTCATTTTGTTAGTTCTATTACATGCGTCCATTATTCAATAAAGATAAAAAATAATGACTTACTACCTTTTTTTGGCTATTTTAACCTGACTCGTCGCTATTTTCACCTGACCCAAAGTTATCTCGAAACGTCACAGAAAAAAGAATTGATAGTCCATAAACGGTCGTAAGTCATTAGATATATTTTGGTAAATATGCTTTATATCCATATACCACCACCCACCATCCTTGTAACCCACCCAAGAATATCAACTCAATCCCCGCTGTCAAAATTCTTGGCCGAAGAGGGTCGGAGGGCGACGAGGGTCTTCCCTGGAGGGCGTCTGCTGTCGTTCTCCGATGGAGGGCGTGCGCATGCGTGTGGGCGCTGCCAGAAGGCGGGAGGATGGTCGCGTGGCCATCCGTCTCTGTCACGAGGCGCCCCCGGAAGACTCCTGTCTCACCTCCCCCTCCCCCTCCCCTCCCCACCGCCGCCCACACACTCTCGTTCTCTCTCGAGGCGTGGGAGTGGGGACGTTTTTTTTTGCGAAGGGGCTGTGGACCACTACTGCACATAGGGAAAGGGTACAAATCTCCATGGTCGTAATTCACGTTTTCACTTTCTCTTCCTGAGTACATCTCAAGGGTACAACGTACTTGTTTTTTTTTTTCGTATTTCCTAAGACTATACTTGACCACTTGGGAATTCTCGTTTTAAAAACGTTATTTTCCCCAGTTTCGTAGTTAGAAGAATTTTGAGCCTTCGGGTGAGAGGACACGCCAATCATATATCGTTCACAAGATTTCATTTTCTATTTTTCGTATTTACATAATTTTGTTCACAGAATATAGTGTTTGCAGTAATGGACTTTTAAATTTTAAATTATGTTATTTGCCCGTTATTTTTAATGTAACATATCCCAAGTCGTTTTAACATACTCTTTTGAGAAGGCAAGAATTATTGTCAAATTTTCATCATTTTTTTCATTGAGAAATGAATTAAAACTCCACATAATCACAGGAGTTGATAAAGATGCATTTTCCAGTACAATCATTCATGAGTTTCATGATCATATATTACCCGATCAACGTTCAAAAAGGCTGATTTAAGTAAAAAATAGCATTTTTATCATATCCTTATTTGAGCATACCTACTGTCTTCCTTAGTATTCTAGATATAGGTAACGTCATTAAAGAACGAAATATATACTCAAAACTTGCAATAATGAGTTCGACTCAAAAAAACTATTTTATTATTTTGACCTCTTGGATATGGATGGTATCCTACCGTGTGCGCTGTGCTACCCCTGTGACAGAAGTGAGGTTAAGCCATGTCCTCGACCTCCAAACGCGTGTCTGAGGATCGGTGTAAATGATAACGGCAGACGATACACAACACACTTTTCCTACCTTCCGCACTTTCTCACAATACAATTCACCACACAGACACAACTGTTATTCGATTCCTTTCCGATTGGTGACTGCATACGATCGATTTGATTCACACTAGACGACTTTTTTCGTTCATGGTTTTAATTCAATTTTGCTTCCTTGGAATTAGTGACGATTTTTTTCCTAAACAGACAGCGACCATATTACAATATACTTAAAGAACTCGTGAGATTTCTCATATTTTTTAATTGTCATAAACCACAAAGTGTATTAAAACATCCTCCATGATTTTGATGTTTATAAAAATATTTGACAAAAATAGTATGTAAACCTGTCCGCGCTTAGACGTACAAATATAAATTAAGAAACAAGCATTTTGGGTGCAATAATTTGTAAAACCCAATCCAAATTTTACCCTTCTTAGATTTTTTGTATAGTATATTTTTTTCCTGATCTATCAATAATTTAGTGTTTTCTGTTACTTCATTTGTATTTTCCAAAGTACGAAACATTGAAGACGACAAGAATGTTCTAGAGTAGTGACTGACTACTTTCCTTTCCTCGAACATCATAATTTTATGACATTCTACAAAATGAATTTATATTTAAATTTTATTTATGTGAGTTCTCAAAACACTTCAGCATGTTTAATTTTATTATGGTTTTTAATTCTCTCTATGTATATATTTCGTTTCTCAGACTCAAATAATGAATGCTCCGTTCACGTCAATGACGTCACTTTTCGAGTAGCGCCACAGCGTCTTGTTTTAGCCGTATGTTAACAATAAACACTTCGCGTGAAATATGTTAGGCGTTTATTAGACAAACGTTAGACCTCAAGGGATCCTTTCAGCGAAGAGAACTTCTGAGAATTCATAGTTACGATCTCAATGTTTTTGGTCGAACTTCGCCCATGTTTTAACGAGGGAAGTAGACACCGCATGAGAGAAAACATCGCACAAAAATGTTTGGAAGTAAATCAAAATCACTCCGACTTGATGAGTTGTATTTGTTCTGGTTTCACTGTCTTCATTCATGAAGTTCAATTTATTGAACCAACAAATCATAAATTCTTGAAGTAATTAGAATTTTTAGCATCCAGGTATATTTTTCCCTATTAGTTAGAAATATTATATATTGCGCTGGCGTTTACTTGAGAAGATTTGTACTGCCGTGCAAATGGGTTGATACATATTATCTCCCTATATACATGTATTCTTCAGAATTTCATAGAATCCTTCTATAATCGTGAGCAGTAGCGGATCTATGGGAGGGCGGAGCTAAGGGGGCTATAGCTAATGATGAATGGCATATTTCATAAACATGTTACCAATTTAATAATTGTTATTATTTATAATTGTCATTGCTTTTTTACGATAAATTGTTATTTTTATTAATGATACCAGATTAATAAAATTCATGATTCCTTATTAATGAAATTAATAATATCATATTAATAACATTAATAAATAATTGTCATTTATTAATTACACCAGAATGTTAATTATTTATTTGATGCATTTTATTTAAAGATAATATTTATAAAATTTGTGTTTTAAAACTATCATTTTTAAACAGAAATGCTCTCTGGTTGGCCCCTCCCCCCTTGATTACGGTCTAGATCCGCCACTGATCGTGCGTATCTGTCCATTTCACTAACTTTCCAAGTCCACTACTCTTTTCTCCCTTGTTCGAGTACGTACAAGAAATGAAACGAACCTTGCACAAATCACTAAATAAATCTTTCCGTACACACCTTGCAGACTTTCGTTTAATTAAACAGTTCCTTAATCGGATGTGCAGGATTTTTGAAGAAAACTGTAACTTGCTTTATCTGTTTTGCCATGATTTTCAAACCGCAATCTATCCTTATGTTTCAAAATTGTTCCAACATTTCTCTAGTATTTGTAGTTTTACGTCTTGCAAATATAAACGTATACATTCATGTAATAGTTTCTCATAATACGTGTCGGGGTGGTTAACCCGCAGTGTAACGGTTAGTACGCTCATCTATGACTTCTTAAGTCAGCTTTTCAAACCCCAACTGATACAAATGAAATTCATCGTAATAGACAATGTATGCGGCCATTTTCTCGGGATACACCCATTTCCATCCTTCGCTATTCCTGTTCATAGTTTAACACTTGAATTCCTACTTCAGTTTTTAGGAACCCACAGAAAGAAATGGCATGATAGAGAATAAAAGTGTTTCGACAAGCCTACAAACATTACTCAAAGTTTACGAGAAATAGTTTTCACCGATTTATTTGTTGCGATTATTATGTTTGTATACATATTTGACGAGGTATTCCGTCCTTCAAAGACCTATTCACGATAAATAAAGTCGATTGTCTTACGAAACGTGTAGATATTATAATTTTCCAAGATAACTTTCTGTCTCAACTTACCAACATTTTTTATCCCAAAACCTTTAACTGGTATGAGCAAATTAATTATGTTATGTTGAATGTAGATTTCTATGTGGTGTGAGCATATACATAACTAACCCTGATAAATATCTCTGAATATCTCCGTCGACAAATATTTCTTCTTATTTAAATTCTGTTAGGGTATAATTTGTTTTTTCTTCAAATGTATTTTTAATAATTTAATAATTTATTAGTCTACTAGTGAGAAATACTCGGTGGCACATAGAAAAGAATACATACTTAATACAATAATACGAGGTTAAAAACAAATCATCAATATCTGTAAAAACATCTATAAAATATACACACAAACGGAATAAAATGCTTAGAAAATTACTACACATGCTTACAATGACAAAATTAATTTCGTAAATCTAATTTCTATGTACATGAAGCTCGTATGTGTGTATATTCAGTATTGATTATCACTGAAAAATTTCTCGAATTAAAGAATATTTTTCAACATAAAATTGTCTTATGTCAAACTATTTTGAATCCCATATATTTTACACAACATTTTCCACACCGCCGCGATCCCATGTATCACAAACATATAAACAAATCTCGCAATCTCCAACGTCAAACTTTCCTGTTGAACACCCGCGCTGCTCTGATTCGTGTGACGTCCGTGCCATCCTTTACGTCGGTCGTGGCGATGCTGGAAGCTACGTATCTCATGCTTATTTTCCCGTGTTCTTTACGAGACCTCGCCATCATATAAATATTGTAACCGCATCGCGCAAACCGTCGTATTTTCATCCGGCGCCGCCCCTCCACTTGAGCGCCGGTGTCGCCATCACCCCGCCACTGACACCTCCCTCGATCGTCTCTGGCATCAGGCGACAGAATGGAAACACACGGGAACAGACGCTCTTCAAGGGCCGAGACCTACCAGACGCTGTTGAACGGCGTCGGGATAACACTGCGACCAGACCCTTCCTTTTTTGTTTCGTATCAGTTCGCGACACGTTAGGTCCTACTTTTTTCCGGACGATTTTTATCTATACTAAAAAAAGTGAATTATTTGGAATGTCTGTTGCATGGAAATCGGAAAAAAATATTGATATTATTTGAAATTCCAAAGGTCACTTCCATAGGGTTATTGCAATTAAAATGCAAAGTATGGTTAATATTTACTAACTACAATTGCAGAAAAACAATTAGAATTAGTAGCTAATCAGTAGATGTGAATCTTCACTCGCAATACTGTTGACTATGAAGCTTACTAGGTCTGCCGGTGTTCGATTGCATTACGTGAGGTCAACAATTCATTGAACGTATAATCTACGTGACCGAATTGTAGAAGCAAAATTGCATAAATGCTGCGAAAAACATTGTTTTCGAGTACATAACCTAAAAGTGAATTGAAAACTAAACAATTTAGAAGACTTAACAATGAGATTTGTTTATTTCTGGGTAATGTGTATATTCCTTCTGTTTGTATTTTAAAAATAATTCATAATTACGTACATATGAGCGTAGAATACTGAAAACTGTTTATTTTTGTAGGTTTTCTTAGTGATATTTATTTCTGGTAATAAAGAAAACTGAAAATTTAACACCACGAAAGTATACAAATATGGAAAGTAACGTATAAATTTAATATATTATTTAAGAACCCCGAGCAGCGCAGGGAGGGTGAGGAGGTTTGGGAATACTATTAATTTAATTGATCAAGTTAATTGAAGCTACAGCGGTCCTTGGGTCTACAAGTGTTTATTTCTGATTTCCGTAACTGTTTTTTTTTTAGATTTCGTTCCGGCACAAACACTTGCATGCTTGTATTGTGACGTATTATTCATAAAAATTTAATTGTATATGTACTCAACCTTGGCACGGTTGTGTACATTAATTCTGTAGCCCCATCCTGGCCCTGGTTTTTCTCCGGTTTTCCTTCGGGTAGAGGCGAATTTCTTTTTATAAATATTCGCTAGGTTCTTGCCTAATAGGGGCGGCATCTATTGAAATAATTATTCGCGAATTTAGTGTTATTTAATAGTTACAATTTATCAACAATATTTTCAGATTGTTTATAGTTTGATAATAATACCTACTTGTGAAATGACTTTTTTGTGTGATATTAAACAAAATATATTTTGGTATAATGTTAATACTACAACACGTGCCGAAGTATTTTTATCGTTAGGAGTATGTTGCAATGTTAAATCCACCTCTGCTTTCGGGTCCTTGATCGGAATTGATGGGATGGTTCCTTGTTTGCTTCCGGGGAGTAAATTAGTTTATTGTCCTCCACGTGGTCATACGCTTTTTTGACAATCTAGTTTATATATTTATTACTATAGATGGTATTAGTCCCGCAATATGATCTGGAATATACTCCATATTTAACTGCAATGAACTCTGAAGTCACCGGTGGCGATAAACTCATTGCCACGATTTGAAAGTGTTCGCAAACAGAGTTTGTCTCGAAGCTAATTTTCAATTTCCCCCTCCAGGGATTGGTTTTCTTCGGCAGATTCATGTGTAAATCATAATTAATATTTTACAAAGAATCAACTTCAAAAAATCCATCCCGTCTTTTAAATAGCTTTTATTAAATAGAATAACATTGAATATTATGATTCAACCACTCAGCAGAAATATAAATTGAACATAATGTTATCGCACATACCGAATCTGAAGAAATATGTTATTTTTCTTTTCACCCGCAAAGTCTTCGATTTTTCTTTTCTGATTTTTTTAAAAATTGAAAAGCATTTCATATGTTAACTGGAGGTCGAACAGATGAAATTCCATTACTTTTAATAAGTTACGTTTTCATTCCCTGAAACGTATCTCCTATTCACTCATACTTACATTCATTTAACCTCACACACGATGTTATAGATTAGGTCAACAAAGAAGTAGCAGTTAATTCTAAGCATTCAAAGAAAAATGGGAGTAGATGTAACAAAAATTAGCAGTAAGTGTTGTGCACAAATAAAAATGTGGATACCGTAAATTGTTCCATGTTTAAGCAGACATACGTTGCCTTGCATGTGTCACAGAACTCGCGATGGGAAGCTTCATAAATTCAATTTCCATACTACTCTCTACTAGAACGACATGGGTAGCATCGAGAAACTTCCACCTTGAAGTCGATTATTATTTCTGAATAAGAAAGCAATTACCAATTCTGCAACACCAAGCAATTACATTGCTCAACGAAAGCTCGTAAGTAGGATGTTTCTGTGCCCCTCTGTCTCTCCGGGTTCAATTCCCGGCGGGCAAAAATCTGCAACTTTTCACGTAATGTCCCAGTTTATATATAGCTGTTGCAGTTGAAAAGCGAACCCTCTTTCTATCCACCTCTTACTAGTCCTACATTTCCCGTTTACAAAAACTACAATGGTAAAACGGTGTCACAGAACTCGGGACGGTAAACTTCGTAAATTCAATTTCCATATCGCACTCCACTAAAATGCCATTTGTACAAATCGGCAAACTTCCGTCTCGAAGTCGTATGATGAGAAAACAATTCCCTATTCTGCAACACCAAACAATTAGTTTGCTCAAGGAAAACGTAATTCGACGTGAGTTTATTGAGGAGATATTTGGCCGGAACGCGCCAGTCCCGCCATGTGGGATTGCCTTTCCTAAGGTATTTTTTGCACGCCTTTTCGTCTGAGTTACGAGTCCACCAGACGAGGGTTAGTGTGTTGGGCGGGCGGAAGGCGTCGGAGAGTGGAGGCACATGTTTCACGTGGAGAAGGGGAGGTGAAGGGGAGGTGTGCGGCAAGGGTGTCAGAAAGCGATAAAGTGAATTTTATATAATAAGCAGATTGATTGTTTTGTCTTTAAACATTTTTAAAAAACTTATCTTCCTATTCAGAACACTAAAATGAATTTAGTTTGTATCATAAATATTTATCGCACTTTGGTTTTACCTTTCAACGTATTAGATTCAGTACATATCATTTATTTCTTCAAATGAGATTGTCGCTCGATGTTAGTATTATGAATGTAGCTATTGTTAGTATTATAAACAAATACAAAAGAAAAATTAATTTCATATCAACTAAATCAAACACGCAGAAGTGTCTCAAATATCATTCCATTAATCTGCAATAATGAGATTTTAAAAATATTTATTTTTTCGAGTTATTTATTTGGATTTGGTGTCCAAGATTTTCTCAAAAACCTTTTAAACTACTAGTGAAGGTATTAATAGTTTTATTGATAGGGCTTAATTGGACTGAAGAGAGGCCAAATTTCATGAACGTAAATGCTAATTAAATTTCTTCTGATGATTTGTGTTCCATATTAAGTTCTAGAATTTTCTTGTGTTTTAGCTTCTTTTCTGCTCTTTCACGTCAATTTCTATGAAAATGTCACTGAAGTTTCTTTAAAATTTTATTTACAAGTAGACATTGAAAGTCAGTGAATGTGTGACAAGTGACCTAAATGTTTGAACTAAAATACTTCGAAAAGTTAACAATTGTTCTAACTTTCAGAAGAAGAATTTAATATTAATTATAGATTACAATCTGTGTAGTTGTTGCAATCAATGACAGACAGTATATCATTTTAAAATTAGAAAGTCATATTTAATGTTGTACGACGATTATACAGTGAGTAAATATTTCACTCTAAATCGTATCGTATTAATTTCTCGATAAGTTAGTGAATTTGATTTAAAAACATATGAGGAGACAAAGACTCGGTCACGGGCTTCTACGTTATACGAAGAATACTGTTATAGCTAGGACTCATATTGTAGGAAAATGACAAAAAGCTAACTTAACAATATACTCGTACAGTTCAAAGAATCAATTTAATGATATAATAGATCTATATTTTGTTAAGAAAAATAAAAAATACAACAAATCGCGTGTAGTAGTGGTACAACTAAAAAATACGATTTGGACTTAACGTACATGTCTCAATGTGAAAAAAATCATTCTTTCCACCAGTAAAACTGGAACGTCTCAGTTTTTTTTTGAGTTGTGTCACTACTGCAGCCAATGAGCGGAATATTTGAACCATCAATCCGAATATTTGGTGATCTAGATGATTCGAGTTATACTGTAAATTCGAGATATCATATTGTGCGGGTGGTGGGGGGAGTATAATGGAACGAAAATGTGAAAAGGAGCGAGGAGTGTAAAAACCCCGAGTATCGGTGTTCATTTTGTTGAACGACCCGCGCCAGAAGCTTTTCTCCTTCTTCAGAATCCTCTTGGCATTCCTCCCAGAGAGGTGGAAAGCAGTTGGAGTGGAAGTGTTGGGAGCATTATCGCTCGCACGCATCCAGAGCTCTGTCCCAGCAACAAGTAGCCCCATGTGCTGCACGGTGGTCGCAACTAATGACTTAGCACCCTTCAAACGTAGCTGCGATGTGGATGTCACAGATGAATGATGGGTTCTTCTCGCCGGGATATCCCAACTGAATGTGCAAATATGGATGTGTTAGTACGTATCTGCTATGACGGACCAAATAGACGAATTATGAGGCACTTGTATTTGATTTTGAATTTGTGTGTGGATTTTATAAAGTAACAGCCGTATATGTCAAATACATATTCGGAGAATTATTATTAATATTTCGAAAACTTTATATCTTACTTGGTATTGACAAGATTAAAATAAATATGTTACTACTATTAAACAGGATGAGGACGTATTGTACATTAAGAGGGAATTTCTGAATATTATTATTTTCTTTATAATAAAGATCATTATTACTGTAATTGAAATGTTCAATTTGCGAATGTGCGACGATTTTTCAAAATTTTATTCTGATTTTTGTTGAATGAATTTTTGATTTTGTTTCTCCTACCGCAGACCCCAAAGGCGCACCTTTGAAATTCGATATACTTATTTCCCAAGATTCGTCCATGTGGATCTCTGAAGTATTTTTCGAAATAGAGATCGTTCATTAATTATGTCACGGTCTAGGGGGAGGGGATTTGACGGAACGTACCGGTTCGTGATGAAGGGGTGGGGGTAATTCAGAAACACTTGGTATATCATAAATCTTGAAAATTGTCTCAAATTTTCTCCGTACGATACCTTCAACCTTTACAATCCTCTTAAGTATACATATTATATTTTCTTCTTTAATTCCTGTTTTTCATTCTTTATGATACGGGGTGGGGGAGGGCACGAAGGTTGACACGGGGGTGGGGCGGTCTGGGGTGGTAAAAAATCCTCGAAGATCGCGTAGCGTAGTTTATGAACGATCCTGCAGATATTTTTCTATTTTTTTATTTCTGAGCTATTCTGCAGTGTTTAGATCTTTGCAATTGAACACACCTGTTCTCCTGGATAGACCCAGGATTTTTTTCGAAATTCGGTTTGATTATTTTCTACATCCATTAATGGCGATCAAGAATGTGTAGTACAAGAATCACAGAAGTCACCCAAAAGCACTGCGAGTGTCTTTGCAACTTCAGTTAGTATTATTCGAGTTGAAAGCTCTTTCATTTTTGATGCAGAAGTGATTCATTTCTTGTCAGTACGAAATAATTTTGTTATATTTTTGAATGGAGAACATTGTGTAAATAATATATTGTATGAAATAAAAAATAATTATTTTTACTATGTGTCGTTTCCAACGAAACTTCGGTAGAATCACTGTTTCCTCTTTTTTCGTCCAAAACACTTGACTTATAAACATCTCATACACTCCCCCACATTCACCCAGAAGTCAGTAGTGTCTGGTCTTCCCCCTCCCTCTACTGTGACTCGTCTATATTTCACCCTTCTCCCTCCTCATTCCACTTCCACGTTCCTACTCCAAACTACAGCTTCCTGAAATGCGGGGGACATTTCTATCATTTCTCGAGGCATCTCTGGCTTTCCAAAAGCTAAGATAAAATTCGTTCAGTATTTTTTCGAGTATTTTCTCAGGACACTATCCTTCGTTAGGGGTTAAATCAAACATTAATTATTTATTTTATACCTTTTGACCACGAGGTTCAGGCCATGAGACCTTCAGGCTCTTTCACCTAACTTGAGAGAGGGAATTGGGAAGGAGAGATGTTGGGTTACCGGGGAACTCATGGTACCGAACCGACATTTGTCTGGAGTAGCTGAGGGAAACCCCAATTGAAAATCTCACCAAGCAGGGCTTGAACCCCCGCTCTACCGCTCACACACGCTGCCACTAGACCTCTGTCGGTGACATTTCGTGAAGGACATAAATGAAATCACATATTTTCTACTAATGAAAATGATTTCTTTTTATCGACTAGTTCTTCTGAAAAGGACTAGCAACATAGCAATTTGAAATAAAATCAATGTGAGTTTTATTTTTATGATTATTTTATGGCAATATCTAAACGACTGATCTTCGCTCCGGTTATAAAGAAGTTACTAAAAGAAATTTCTGGAAAATTACATTTTTCTTTGTCATAACTACTTACATCAACAATAATTACGTCATTTAGACGACCATTAATGTATACACGGAATTGTTCGGATGTCTTCAAGTGAAAGTGCATTATACGAGTATAGAAGTGGATGTTTGTGGGAATGAACAGAAACACCTGTGTCCGGTGAGTTTACGAAAATGCGCAGGCAGGCGCAATAAGGCTAAAAGGCTAAAAGGCTAAGCTGAAGAGACGAATCACTATTACATTTAAAAAGGTGATTTTTATAAGTATTTTTTTTCTCATTTCTTTCTTAACTAATTAGCACAAATGAGGAATCACCAATAATAGTTCCTAGATTCCTAGACAGGAGCAGGATCGTAAATCTACATGTTAACTAGGTCCTATTTCTTTTATAATTTGATTTAAAGTACCAATTGAATGGAAATTTTGATTAGTTAATTTGTGTCCGGATTAGGCGAGTTCTAAACAAATATAATAATAATAACAACAACGTATCTTTATTAGGCAAATACCTTCTCTTACACTCAACGAGTCCTCGTGGCGTTATTGATACACAAACATTATTACATTATCAAGAAATATGACATTGCTTCATTTGGAAGGGAAATTAATGTCCATAGCTTTCATTTATGTTTAATCGTTTTCGAGTTGCAAGCCTAATTTTCCTTATCCCTATGTCTTCCCAGGGACTCAATCAAAATAACCGGCGCTCTCTTCGTCCTTTTGTGGCTACTGCTATTTGTTCCAGTATTCAAAACACTGCACCATGTTGCGTTCTCCTTGTTAAAACAATATATTGTCTTATGCGACACATCTGAACCTGGGAACTTATTATTTCAGTTGTAGGAATAGTTTCAGGCAAAACTACCGAACGGATTGCAAATAATTTGTTGAAACATAGGTTTTATTTTTATACATCAGAGTTTGAATTAAGAAATTAAGAGAAGTTTATTTCTACTTTTATAAATATTTTATGACAGTTGATACCTTATATTAATTTTTTGATCTGACGTTAACTAAGTCGGCGAAAAAATTTCGCTTCAGATATTTGTTTAAATGCATTAGTAATATTGTACCTTGGTTCAATTAACTGAAGACGAATCAATATTCTACCAACTATTTCTCAATTCCTAATCCTTGTGAAAATATCACGCGATCACGCATCTGCGTCCTTTACGACAACGAAGCGTTTGTTTATGGATAGTTAGACCTTCACTAAGAAGCTTAGTGAGCTTTGATATAATTCATCAAGGGATTTATTGCATCATTGGATTCAGGATAATGACAATCCTTCTCCGTCACGAACTTATATTACACGACACCCACTGCTGTTAACTCGTATGTCTCTAACACAGATACTCGATGCGTGCCCTCCCAGACGAGTCACTTCTCATCTCCATGTTGTCCTCTCCAATTGCAATAACCGCCATAAAATATCGCTTCGCTGTCATAAACACGCTCGTAACTTCAAAGAAAGGTCTTGGAGCGATTTAAATGGAGGATTTCAAGGTCCGTTTGTGATGTTTAATGCAGGCGTGAAAAAAATAATAATAAAACGAGCAGGAGCGCTGCGTTCTCTTTAGCGATATTAAGCTGACACCAATGATTAAGCTGACACCAATGATTAAGCTGACACCGATGATTAAGCTGACACCGATGATTAAGCTGACACCAATGATTAAGCTGACACCAACGAATGGATTTGGGAAGGCGAAAAAGTTGGCAGTTGTTTCAAATTTAGAAGACACTATATTGCGGGATTCCATTTTTTATTCTTGATTTTCTTTGTTCAGTAATAAAATAATCACACTTTCCCTGATTAACTTCAGGTTATCATAAGTACTGTAGAGATTGATAATAAATTCACACTAGCTGCCCCGAGTAAATAATTCGCACTCATCCGTAAACAAAGCTTATTAAGTGTTTCAATGTACTGTTGCTAGTAAATCTTTTGCTACAAGAAACTTCAGACTTACAGCACAACGCTGATGAAAAATATGGAGTTAAACGAAGATACCACGGAGTTAAATTCCGTGGCGATACATTACACTCGTTTTCTACCAATTATATTTATAATTATAACTGTGCTAGTGACCTGGTATGTTTCTTTATTGTAATTTGTTTTGTTTTAATTCCGAAATGCTTACCGTTTTAAAATCTGTATTGCATCTGAGTTGTAGTTGATAATTATCTTGAAAGACAATAAATCATTGTTATACACATAAAGGAAAATTCTTCTATAAATCATCCTTTGAAGAATTTTATACTTACCGGGGACATCCAGACATATGAAATGTTACTCATTACGGGTATATGTTTGATAACATCTTTAGGGTCACTTACGTGTATTAGAGATAATGAGGAAACCTACGTTCAAGATGATAAAAAAAATCTTTGATGGTGAATTATTGGGAGAAATACCGAAAGATTCGTTATTATTTTATGGGGTATTGCATATAAAGTGATAACTTTTCAACCTTTCCTTCTTTGCCACATTACCGTGCTTATATTTGTACATATTACTGAACATCCAAAAGTCTTCCGTACTGAGGGCTTGTTTTTCATGTAGCACACCAACATGAGAAAATGCCCTTTTTTCTTTCTTAATATACCATACTTTGCCATCACTATCCCCTAATATGCTTTTTCACGATTTTTCAGCATTGAAGCTACTGTCTGAACTAATGTATAGAAGAAAAATATTGATGGCGTGAGAAGCAATTTTATACCGAAGGATTGACCATGTCGATATTAACAAAATGCTTAGTGACAAAGTAAAGCTTCATAAATGTGTTCGAATTATTACATAAAATGTTGATGAAAAAATGATTATTCAATTCCAAGCCTTTATTGGCTTCTTGAAAATGGGGAACACCATTTCATTTATTCTAATCGATACAAATTATTTTTTCAGTCTTTTATAAATTTAACGAACAGAATTTAACAAGTTTTTTACGGTATCATTACGAGATCTTCCAAGATAATGTCTGTATTAGTTGTCAAAGCCTTCAATTAGAGAATTGGGCTGAGGTGGTGGATCACTAGAAATATAATTAGAAGATAAAATAAATTTTCATGAAAAAATGCAATAAAAATTTTTGTCTACGCCAGAAATTGATTTTGGAAGGAGCTTCGACGATTGGACATCATGATGACTGAAAAAAGGTTAATTGAGAAAAAAAAGTGAAATAAAGTCAAAATTAATATTCATAAATTGGTTTTGCGTAAGGTCTTGCGTAACTCCAGATCCGACACATGTTCTTGACTCAAAATATTTAAAAATCTTCAGTAAAATTATTCTACAAACACGGTGAGTTGGTTAAACTCCAAATTGTTTCTTTATCTTTCGAAGACATGGGGAGAAAAGTTTCGTTTGGACTTGGAAGTGACTCCACAACACTTGCTCGTGGTACAGTGGCTGGGTGTCTGTCACGGGTAGATAAGGGTTGTCTTCCCTTGCGCGACACATTGAACAGAAGCCACTCATCTTCTTCTACCCCTCCCTAGTCTCACAGATTCACTTAGCACAGCCACAAACACTAGAGCGACACTCTAAGGGTGGGTGTCTCTCGGGGAGAAACATTTTCCAGGGTTTATCCCCACGAAATCTCTTGTATGGACTCATTCGAATAATAGAAAACGTAAGGTAGATGAGTGTCTAAGATGTTAGTCAAGCACGTTTCTACATTTATGAAACTTTCAATATTGTTATCTATTCTGTTTGAATTTAAATATCAGGAGACCGAGCTAGGATCGGATTTATTCATTATAAAAATAATTTTGGTAAATTTTTAATAAATGAATGTACTTTTTCATAACGAATTTGACAAGTCAGTTTTAATTTAATGAAATTTATGGCAGAAATATAGTAATAAACCAAAATTATTATATATAATTAGTTATATATGTTTAGAATTATTTTGCTTGGGGACTGAGCAACGCTCGCACACAGTCAATATAACAATATTTTCCAGTAAATTTTTAATAACATAATTCTTAGTTTATCGACCTACCGATAATTTTACCGATGAATTATTATTTCTTATAATACCGATGACTCTCCAGGTGATCACGGAGCGGCGCCCGAGCTTTTGGGAAGTGTATCATTTATCGTTATGTAGTCATCGATAGCGGTGTTGTGCATTGCTTCAGCGTTAAACATTCCACAGAACAGTCCAATGTCATGACCTGTAGGTGAACGCCGAGCGGATGTATCTCAGACAGACGGGAAGAAACAGTATTTCGTTCATAGGCGAAAGTCGATTTAAACTTACAATTATTGCGCATATAATAAGAGTAAGATTAGTCATTACAAGAGTAATTCATGCATTAAATCTGTGAATCCTTAATTATACGTTTTAAATTGAATCAATATTTTTTTAAATGCTCTCAGTGTAACTGGTTTTGCGACGTTTTTGTTGTCTAACTTTCTTTAATTGTTTCGAAAGACGACGTAAATTTCATGCTGTTCTTTTCTATTTTAAATTTGTGACGCATGTATGATTGTTTTTTATGTCGATTCTATTAGAAAACCATGGGAATTTTTTTAAAGTCCCTTTAGAGACTTTATCCATAAGAGTCCGTACAACTTTGAGATGGTTTCATTCTAATATCACCGCAATGTCCAAATTTCATTAAACGGGTTGGTGTCCTTCAATCTGTAATTAACTAGTAGGATGGGAAATTATGTATATACTGCATTCCATCCTGGTTCCATTTCTTTCTTGTTGAAAAATTAAAAGCAACTTTACTGAGGTCGTTAAGCTCTTAAGTACTTCCGGTATTCCTATCAGAAAGATTACGAGGCACTTGGTCTCACTACCCTTTTATGAAAGACATTTTTCGTTGAATGTAATATAGCTGTAATAATTCATGCGCTAGTAAGGAAAATGTGGGAGGTCCATTCTCTTACATAACCAACGATAATTACAGATTAACTGTTGGTGTAGAGATTATTTCGCTCACTTAAGTTCTTTATGGATGGCGGTTCAAATCCCAGTTGCTCCGAGTGGTATTTGTAGTGATGGATAAAGTGGGATTGCCGCATGATTTATCGCAGTACTCTCGTTTCCCCTGAAGTACGGTCCTGGAATACTAAGAGGACCCACGAAAATATTCTAAGTTCCGCACTCTTAGCAGTTTGGATTTGTTAGGATTGCAACGCCTCTCCTCTGCGACGGGGAAAAAGCTCCTCACCTTCGTTCGACCAATCGTAGGCAAACTAGAAACTGCTTCCATATTTGGCAGACCAATAGAAGACTAGTACTGGTGAATATACCCCAATCAAAATACAATTGTGTGGTATTCATGCACATTATCGAAGATTAACAGACAATAAAACATCGCAATTAATATTGCATTTTATTAATTATCTTACATTGTCTCAGATATCAATTTCATTATTTTCTCCACTTTCTTTCGTTACTACCGACATGCCGTGGAATTCATTTATTTCAATAGCAGGGGGCAAAGGAGGCAATTCAGAAGCATTCTTTATATAACTTTTTACGAATCAACATGATTGTTCATATTTGTGAAGATAAATATATTGATTAGACATTAAACGCGATTTTAAGAGTAAGGATAAAAAATCAGCGAAGCAATTAATAAGATAATACAAAACTAAATACAACGTTATTGTGACTAGTAGATTCCAGCATCCAGATTCAGGGTTATTTTGTAAGAAGTTGTTATTTTAACGAAGTAACAGGAAAGTGAAAGAAATGGGTATCAAAACTATGCATATTTGAAACAAAATCTGATAACTAATTAATACAACCTATATATATATATATATATATATATATATATATATATATATATATATATATATATATATATATATA
>NNCF01128546.1:735310-776065 GCA_002313205.1 Laupala kohalensis | reverse complement strand
GTCTGAGCAAACACAATTAAACAACCACATCAATTGTATTTAAATTTCAGAATATTTCGTTGTTGGATTTATGCTGGTCTTCGAAGATGAAACTTTCGTTACTTAGTAGGAATTAGTAGGATATCATGTTCTATGACCTGAAATAATACCACTTTAGAATGCATCGTTCTAGAAGACAAACATAATTTTGGAGAGCGATCGCAATATCTGATTTGTCATCAGCCATCCATTTCACTCTTTTACTTCGCGTGCAGAGGAAGTAAACTAGAATAATGGTAATTCTTTATTGAAAGCACAATATATTTTGCACTTTTAATCAGAAGATCTTGTTTACACGCTTTCGCAGTGACCTAAAAAACAAATATTTTCGATATTTTTGACTTGATGTCATCTCTACGTAATTCTATGGCCTCAAAGATACGTTTTTACAGTGCGACGACATCACTTACCAAAATATTTTTTCTTTAGTCTTATTTTTTTGTAAGAGAAAAAGAAATGATACCTACAAAAAAACGGCAAAAATAAAGCTTCCGACGTTAATATTTATAGATAGAATGTTTCTTCCTTATGACTACTTTTTCTTGTAAGTAAAGTTACAGATATATGTAATTATGGCCTTGAGAAAGTCTGATTTAAAGTCGAAACTGTGGCAGTCTGACGAATATTATAATAAGGAAAACACTCGCTTTCTTATAAATTATAAATATTTATATTTTGGTCATCACTCATTGCTTCTTAAATTGTATACTATCCTTGGGTATATTGGTCTCTACGCTATTCGAGTGTTCTTCTGGAAGGAGAGATGGGATGGAAATATGCAATAAATATCCTATTAAATGCACTTAAACATTCGAAGTATGTATAAAAATAATAAATAACGTATGTATCTACTTATTACGAATAAAGTGCCAGTGTAAACTTTGTAAGTTAAAGAATACCACTGAGATTATTGATACAGTATATGCCATATTAATATAGTGATCAAGTAAATTTTATTAATTACAATAATTGTCTCAATATGTTGAAAGTGCCATGGTTGCCCCCTCCAAATCCAATGACTCAGACCCCCAAAAAAATTGCGAGACTTCCTACCAAAAACAAAATGGCTCCCCACCCGCAACATTGACTCACTTCCAAATGTTGTTCCAAAAATTTAGAAATATTTTATAACTGTCTCCCTCTTATTAGAACTCGTGTGCACATGATTTCTGATGTTCTATTTCAACGTCAGTCTTCAGGCATCCGACTTCGCCGGAACTCGAACCAGAGTACTTCGTTTCCCAAGGCGTGGACGCTACCACTGGGTCACTAGGTTAAAAATCATCTTATTTCCCGTCTTTTGTTGTATTAAAAGGGTGGATATTTTATTATGTCAGACTTCGATGATGAAAAACACATGTTTAAGCTACACGGATTTTATTGTTTGTTTGCTTGTCTCAGCGGCGAGCGTTTCCGTCTGGCCGAGGGCAGAGTGTTGCGTGCGGCGCTAACGTCGGCAATTGTTTGAAGCGGAGGCGATGACGGTGAGACGTGAGGGCGAGAGGCGAAGCGCGGAGGCAGACGGCGAGCGGGTCGTGAGAGGAGGCTGTTTGGCTTCGTCGCGCGTCCATCGCCACGAGCAGCTTACGCACCCGTCGCGTCGCTCTCAAAAGGAGCACTAAAATTTCGGGAACGACTCTCTCTCTCTGTACGCACCTAAAAGAGGCACTGTCGGTATTTTCGGCTGAGGAGACGCGTTGTTTCGTAAACCAATCGTTATATCTTATTTCTCTTTATTAATACCGCCAGGACATCTTAAAACTTTAAAGATTGATAACATAAAATAAAAACGACAGTGCTGAAGTAGTGGTATTGTCTCGGCGGTAAAGCGTAGGTTCAAACCCTGCTCGGCTGAAATTTGAGAGCTTGGGTTTCCTTCATCTACTCCAGACAAATGACGTTTCGGCAGGGGAGGGGGGTGGTCTTGAGTCATTGAAAATTTGGAGGGTGGGGGGTCAAAAAATGGAGGTTTTTCAGAGTTAAATTTTTAATAGTTAAATTATACAAAAAACGTATACTAAAATAAGAATCTTAAACATTTCGTATTAATTTTTAAATTTTACGGAATTTCAACATGACAATTAATTTAATTTTATTAAATTGTAAAAAGATGCCGGGCAGAGAGGTCTATCGAGACCACTGAATGAGCAGGTACGAGTGTGGCATGAGGTCTGAGAGGGCACCTTGTGTATATCAAAAGACTGGAAGACTCGTCACATTCGCTCGAATCAAGTGACAACAGATACCTGCCTCTCTATCTTGGAATGGTAAGGTTACAGAACAGGGGCCGATATCATTATTATTATTGTTTGGGGGGATCTGTCTCATAGGTTTGGGGGGGGGGGTTGGTTTCCCTGGGTTCAGTACCCAACATCTCTCCTTCCCAATTCCCTACTCAATGCAAGGTTGACTTCATGGTCTGAACTTCACACATAAGACAATAAGTAAAAATAAAATAAATGTACAGTACAAGGGTTCAATCAGTGCGCGCGGATCGTCTATTATTAGCGTAACCACAAAAAATTTGTTTGTCGTTCTTCTGTCCTATTGGTAAGCTGAATTTCATACACCTAGCTTTTCTTTTTATACAAGTGCGAACTAGGATATCCGTTATTTTTATTCCGATAGTGAGATATTGTTTCAGTTAGTATCATAAAGCTATCATAAGAGTCTTAAGACCATTTGTTATTCGAGAGAAAACTATGCAGGAGAATCTGTTTTCACTCTTCGTATATTGACCCACGAAATTGTACGTGGAGAGGGGGGCATGACGAAATAAATTGTTGTCGCATCGAACATCTACGAGTGACCCTACAGCTGACTACACTGCGAGGTCAAGGTTGAGAGTAATGTAAGAGGGTAAGTGACGTTAGTTCATCCCTTGCTTTGCCAGTTTCACACTTGTCACAGTCATGACTTCACTTATCGTTCCATTTCGTGTCGCGGCGAGTAGTAACCACGGTATTGTCACATCCGCAGGGTGGCTTGGTTTTTCCAAAACATTCTTGGGTGTGCATTTTTTTCGGTTAAGGTCTTGACCACCTTGTCTATTTGTAAAGTCATCGCAAGGCCTCTTCAATATTGGTTAGTTATGCCACGGAGAGGTTTCTAGTGTATTTAAAATGTCCGCACTCCCCATAGTATATTTAGTGAGTATGGGGGTCTATCTGGAGTACTTTGGTATTGGATCAAGGATTTTCTTGTTCTCCTTAGGCAAGGATTTTCTTGCTCTCCAACCTATTTTTTTAAAAGTAAACCTAAAATCCCTTGATTCAAAATTTTGCCATAAACTCTTGAGACTAAGAAAACAATAGAACCCGAAAAGCCAATTTGGTTTAAATATGGTCCGAATCTGTGAAACAGGCCACATATCTCAATCCTTATATATACCTTTATCCATGATTAAGCTTCACTTAACATGGAGTAAAACCTCTGACACCATAATTTGGTAGACTGAGGATATTAAAGAAAACAAATTGGGCCTAAAACTAAACAAAAACTATCTTCTCCTGAGTGATTTCCTTTATTGCATCTCTTACAGAGGTATTCAACTATTCCCGCCCCTACCCGCGGGGAGGCGGGTGCAAATCTAGTATTTTTTTCTTCTTGATCTATTCCTCTCTTTATAACATCTCACCAATTTCACTTGACTAGTCATGCATGGCAATATTTCTATGCCTTGTATCTATTACCAAAGAACTTACATGAAATATACGTCCGTGTAATGCACAAGCTTTGAGAAAAGTTGAGCCATGACCTATGATCCCTCGTTTAGGGAACCTGTGTCATATCTTTGACCACATATTTTTTAAAATAAACCTACGACATAGAAATATGTCCGTGTAATACTGACTTAATAGTCGACGAATGCAGAATAACGGAGGCAGAGAGGGGAAGAAGGTTTGACAAAATGAAGACAATGAAGACAAAGGGTTTAACTAATTTGAATAACTGGACATTTTTAATAGGCAGGGAAAGTAAATGTACTGATACAATGAAGAATTTTCGAGTGTCTTTTATATTCTCAACAAATAACTCCTTCACATCACCCTGTGCCTTAATTATAGACAATTATTATAAATGCAAAATTTCTGGTACACAATTTTGCATTTATATTGATTGTCGATAATTAAGACATATAGTAATGTGAAGGAGTTATTTATTGTATATATGGAATGTGTAACTGAAGTTGTAACAATACGTAATGCAGCAAAGAATGGAACGTAAGAAGACAAAAAGAACGAGAAGATGATACAAATAAAGTGGATCAAGGTGGGGCAGACGTTGATAGTAGAGAAACAAACACAAGACAAAAAAATACAGAAAGAAACAGAATGAAGAACATTATTTTATACAAACAACAACACCGGTGTATATGCAACCCCAGTAATGATTTTGTGTTAAGGTACAGGGGTATGAATTAGTGTACTTGACAATAAATAAATAAATACTGACCTTATACAATGGCGGACCTAGACCGTTATCAAGGGGAGGGGGTCACCGGAGAGCATTTCTGTTCAAAAATTATGGTTTTACAACACAAAGGGCCTATAGCAACTGACCTTACATATTGCCGAAACGCTTCATTCTGTAGTGTCTCTTCTCTTTGTTCTATTTTAAATTTCCCCAATCGCTTCATACTCTTAATGCATTGAGCTCGTTCCCTTGGGTGGGCAATAAAAACGAGTACTGCATCAGCGATGTATGTCCGCCACCCACCACATCCGTCATCCATCACATCACAGCCATCGCTGTGCATCTCTCACGCACCAACCACCGGCGTGCACTCAGTCGGTGCAGTGCGGCGGCGCAGAGCCTGTCTCCGTATATCATCCCAAGGTAAACAGCTCCAGAGCTTAAGAGAGAGCCTTGTGTAAAGCCCCTCCCTCCTTGCGGGGAGCTGTGTTTAACGATTCGGTGGTTCTTCAGCTCTTACGACAAGTCTTAAGAATGGGAGTATTTGAGGAAACCTGCTTTAATGAAATTGACAAAATAGTTCATTAAAACAAAGTTCAGTATTCAAATATTTTTATCACCCGATCTCTGGGTCGTATTAATAATTTTAAAGTTATATGATACTTTTGTTACGGTTTTTATCCTCGATTTTTCATAATCTTAGATCACTTCTGAGTTCTAAATGGATATTTTTAGTTATAAAAATTATATCTGCAGTAGTGGATCTTATACTATACTTTGCGTAAGAGAGAACTTCGTTCATGTTGTGAAAACATGAAAAGCTACAAATTTTTCTGGCCCACCGAGAATTGAACCCGGGGTGACTTGGCGAAGAGCAAGAACGCTGCCATCTGTGCCACCAGAGGGGCTGTTGTAATTCATATAGCTGTGAATACTGGAAAGCGAACCCTCCTTCCTCTATCCATCTCTTGCTAGTATCAATAAAGCTATAACTAACCACTTCTACTAACCCCTCCGTGTGGGCCACCCTACTCCTACTTCCTATCGCTCCGTGTAGATAACCTTCATTAGCGCGTTACATTTCCCATTTACAAATACTACGATGGGATAATGTGGAGTGTGACAATCCTCCCAAAACCATTGGGGACTTGACAATTTCGCGGAAGAAATGATATTTGTCCCAAATATACAGGTTTGAAAGAAACTAGAGGAAAAAGCAACCTTGCATTCAAATTACAATGTCTGACGGTGAGTTAATTATATTCG
This sequence comes from Laupala kohalensis, assembly GCA_002313205.1. Classification (NCBI taxonomy): domain Eukaryota; kingdom Metazoa; phylum Arthropoda; class Insecta; order Orthoptera; family Trigonidiidae; genus Laupala; species Laupala kohalensis. The sequence continues at coordinate 770,344 of NNCF01128546.1, read as the reverse complement.
TTCGAAGGAGCTCTCTGTCAAACAAAATAAATTAAACGGACGAAATACTATCACGAAAAGGGTTAATTATACATGTGTCATTGATGTCTTAGTAGAAATGGCAAATTGCTTAAGCTAATATTGCCTATGCCTGTAACTAAAAATGAATTATTCCACCCTCCCCATCACAGCAATTTTTATCCGTTCCTCTTAAAAGTCTATTGAACTACTTTTTTTCTTCTTCAAAAACTTCTTGATTATTTGTTCAGAAATACCTCAACATACGAAGGAGGTACTCGAGGTATATATGAAACGTACGCCACAGTCACATATAACGTCTGAAATGACAATTTTATTTTCACCTTTTCGAGACGAATTACGCTGGAGACGTTATAAAATAGTTTATTCGTAAAAAATGGCATTACTGGAAGAACAGATTTTGGTTCATTTTATTGTTTGGGCATTTTCCCAGAGTTCGATTTCGTTTAATTTCTAAAATAAATCTTTAAATCTGATTTAATTATTTGTATAAATAACTAAAGTAGTTTTTACTCAACAGTGGTGTCATAGCGAATTTAGCAGTGCCGCAAAGCTGAATTTCCCATACTTCCCAAACTTCCCAACATAAGGGCGCCGTCCCCGGAAAACTTTCTTAATTATTGCTAAAGGGACGTTTTAAAATTGTCACATAATTATACGAGATGGCGTGTGTGAATTTTCGTGCCCAAAACTCCCCGATCTGCACTAAGATGGAATCAAGTTTCCTGAGGCACGAGTCCAATACGTCAAAAATGCCACCTTCAAGAGAGCTCCCGACGCATTCGACCAGACCAGTAAAAAATAGAGTAACTTGGAATTGCCTTTTAATAAAAGATTTCTAGCAGTATTTAAGTTGCGAGAAAAGTAGTTAAAAATGCCGAAGGACATAAAAGCATGTACAATCTCATGAGTAAAAAATCACTAATTTTATTCTCAGATTCGTTAACTCTTTAACACAAGAGGATTAAATCTCCACATTTTCGTTCACTACCAACCAGTTCTTCTTCATACTGTATCACTGTATGAATGAGATGGTGTGCTTTTGTGTGTGCCAGGCCTTATCAGTGGTGGATGCGAGCCCCCTTGAGAGAGCACAGAGGGCCCCCTGCACACACACACAAAAACACAAATAGTAAAAATAAAAGAAGTATTTTTACTTTAAAAAAGATAGTATGCTCACTGAAAGCAACAAGAACTAATGTGAACATTAGCATAAGGTTGCGATATTTCACTGCTTCTAACACACTTGCACTCCAGCAAGGTCCGAGTCACTTATATAATCAAAAATTACATGGATACAATTTACAATAGAAAACCAGAAAAGTGTTAATCATAAAAAAATTGTAATTGGAATAATGGAACTTTATTAGTCCAATAAATTAATAGTAGAAATTCTTTATTGGTGTTCTTATAAAATGTGCAATAATAACATTATACGATTCGCGAATGATCAGAAAATTATTGATCAAGGTGTATCAAATCTTGACGCAAAGAGTTTTCTCAAGGGATTGTCTTTTTTTACCCGCGCATTTGGTAAAAAATAAAATACTTATTTTTATATCCAACTATGTCAGTCAACAGATTGAAATATAATCTTACTACATTCGTCCTCACTTTTGATATCACTGAATTAGTATAATTTCATACACATCATAGTTTTAGGCGAAATGCCAAAACATTTTTGATTTGATGTGAATCAATATTGAAATTACATTGAATGAACCTGAAGCAATTTTATTAGCAGAAATGACTAAAGTAAAAATTTTGCTAAAAACCACAAATTATTTCAAAAATGTAATTTTGAAAGGTTGTTTATGAAAATTACAATTTATGTTAATGTTATTTCTGTATAGGAATGTCTTACATTGAAGTTAATTAAAAAAAGAAATTCAGGTGGAGGGACTTGAATACCCTGATATTTATCTTTGTAGGTCCCTCCCAAATTCAAATCTTTGATCTGCCCTTGGGCATTATGTATTGAGTAATACACATTACAGTCCATTACAAAATTGTCAAAACTACAAATATATCTTTAGAAATAAAAACTCAAAGCAATAATTATGTACATAATTTATTGATTTACACAAATATAATTTATAAATACAGTAGTAAACTATAAAAAAGAATTGTTAACTTATGACAGTTAAGTTTTTAGGCGGTGTTACTGCACCGTTACATAACGTAAGTTAGAGAATAAATATTTTTGGTCCACTGGACCTCACAGCTCTTAAATAACAAAGTATTTATATTGCCAGAAGAAATTTCTTGTTTCTTGTATTTAAACAATTCTCATCATGAAAACAGAGATCGGAATATTCAAAATTCATATTAAAAATACATATTTTATATTAAAATAATACAATAAATACATATTTGTAGATCCACTCTACAACTTCAATAGATATATGAAGTTGAGTGTGAGCAACTATTAATGTAACTTAGATCATGAAAATTTTATCATTCAATTCAAAAAAAGTCCATGTTCTTTTATAAATACATTTATCAAAACAATATCCTATTGCCACATTTTTATAGTATTATTACATAAATGTAATTTGTATAAAATATAAATTTGTATGAGTATATTGTGAAATTAATCGTGAAGTGTGGAATATTTAAAAGTATGTGATACGACTTTAAATTGAATTTAAAAAAATAAAAGTAATAATTAATTACAATTATTTAAAGAAAGAATTATAATAAATTTGAGTAGTTCTTAAAGCTTTCTATTGTGTTCAAAATACAATAGTTTATCTTTGGTAACATTGCACCAGTTGTTTATGAAGCAAGGTCAGAATGCATCTCCCCAAAGACCACAGACCATTGATCTGGATATGCTGGCATATTTGAAGATTCTTGATGAGCTCTAGTGGTTTGAAAATGCCTCATTCTGACAATGAGAGCGCTATGTTTCGGCATCTGTTATGAACTTGATGCGAAACATGAACCCAGATCCATATCAGACACACTTTTCATATCTCTCATTTTTTTTATTGGCAGAACAATTTTATGATTAATTACTTCATCACCATAAGCAGTATGTATTGTTTCAAAGTTTCCGAGACATTTCCTCAGTCCTAAACAAAGCTTGTTGTTTACACACCGCCCAGTTATTCCTGTGTCAACCAAGGTACTGTTAATGATTTTGTTACTGATAATGTCCAAAATAGAACAGTATTTTTTAATAATAGTAATATTTCACTTTATAATGAAACTAAGTTGATGTACTATGCAGGAACATTTTTGTCCATATACAGATGGCGTGAGTGGTTATACAAAAATATAATGTTATCATTCAATGTTCATAAAGTAACCCAGACTTTGGTAACTTCAATTTCAATATAATGTTATAGAAAATTCTTGGCTTGAAGATCGCATCCGAATATTCATAATTATAACAAATATAATAATATATTTTTATTTTGTTCATTTTTCATTAGTATTATTGAACTTAAATGTTTTGGGCTTTCGGAACACAACATTTATAAACTTTGGTTATAAATGATTGGATAATTGATTCGAGTGATCTTTAAAAAATATCTGAATTTTGAAACCTCGCAGTTCTAATTCTTGAAAATGACATTTGCAATAAATTGCCATTGACTAATTTTCAAAGTAGTATCAAAATTGAATGATTAAAACTATTTGAAATATTTATTACAAATTTTACAGAAAATATTGAGTAATATAATGAGTCACTATATTAAAACTTCTATAAGAATTTTCATAAACATATTTTTGTTTGCCTGTATTTTTCATGAACCTAGCTAACAATTTGCAAATATATTAGTGTTTTCTAGTAAAATGTCTCAAAGCAAAGTCACTCTTGTCGAAAGTCTCTGCCCAAGCTCAGACAAGATGGACATATCCGCAGTCATAAGTATGAAATGAAATATACAGAGGCAAATGTAGGATATTTTTGGTAATTCTGTTAGATGCACTGCTCTTCGATTTGGTGAGTGGCAAGCGTATTCATAGGTAACCCATTTGTACTAGAGGCCTTTATCAGAGAGAACTGTCAGCTGCGTCTACAACTTTATGGAGTACGTAATTTCTCGTAACAGTTGTATTTACTACGCTCAATTTCTCATAGCCCCTTTGGCACCTGCTGTCAGTAGATGATCGCCTTTTGTTGAAGTTGGGAGAAAGAGAGAGAGACACGACACGATCATGTGACCAACTACAGCTGATTCAAACCCCTATTAGAAACTGCGCGTATTATTTTCAGGAACTATGAGAATTCCGCATTATATTTCCGCCTTGATTAAGGTCTCTAATTGGTACGTTATCCAGACCCCGTGGTTGCACGTATATTTCTGAGGAATCCTGCGTGTTATCTGGGCGTGTAATCGTGCGCGTATCCAGGTGAGCACTGCACGGCCGCATGTGCGGCATGGGCAGCTGCCACGGCGTGGTGCGGATGGTAAAATCCTTGGCCAGTGGCGGCGTGGTGCGGGTATTGAGGGTGGTAGCCCGCTGCCATGGCGGCGACGGCGGCCGCGGCGGCCGAGGAAGACACTGAGGATTGCGCATGCGCAGACGGCGTCGAAGGGAAGAGAGGACTGCCCGCGGTCTGACGCCCTGTGGAGGCTGTCGACGATGGGGTGGCAGCGCCCAGAGGCACGTTGGGAGACGCGCCTGCAACAAGGAGAGAAGCACATTCCTTTGAGACGGGTGTTTTTTTTTACTAGTTTCTTTGGCGTAACTACTTGTGGAGCAATTAGGCGGTGTATTTTTAACGATCCATATCTTCCAAATACAAATGAAGAATACGAATGATTTATAAATATTATAAACAAAACTCTTGTATGCTCACAAAAAATATTTTTATATATTTTTTTAAAAGTTACTTAAAATGAAATTTTACTTCAACCCATTTGAAGTATACAAAATAAAATTAATGAACTATAAGACAAATTGATTTTATCAATATAGAATTTAAATGTTACTTTCTTGGCGTAATCATTCACTAAAAACCTGTGATATGAAGTAAATTTAAATTTTTGCTAAAATGTTCTTCGTAACCGGAATTGGTACATCATTCATTTATTTTACGTTCATGACCTTATATCGTGGACAATTTATTTCTAAAGAAAAGTATGCTTTGACACCAGCCGTTTACTTCACGTTCATGGGTAGGGGAGGGAGACGCGTCTGGTATCGCCGCGGGGAATAAACGTGACGGATAAGCTTCAACCATCAGCACTTTCTTCGACCAACCGAGTTAAAAAGATATAATTTCGTTCAGGGAAAAGCGACATCGTTTTGCGATCTAACCTACCTCATGCAGCATAAATTTCACCCGTTGCTGGAGACTGAGTTCAATTCCCGGCTCATCTTTTAATTTAAGAGAATCGTAATTAATTCAACGTAAACGAAAGAAGGGGACGTAAAAGCTTAATACATTTACACATTACCTCGATCCCGGAGGGGAAGGGGACAATTTTTATGCAGGTCAGAACCTCGAACTTTCTCGACTGGGCTACGTCAGCACCTCAAACAAAGCAAAGCAACAAAAACTCGGAACTTCTGCATTACTTTCCTGACTGACGATGTTTCCAGAACACAATGAGTGGAGTATATCGTTCTCTTATTATATGAGCAATAATTGTAAGTTAAAATTTGCTTTCGTCTATGAACGAAACACAGTTCCTTTCCCTTCTGTCAGGGAGACATTCGCTCTGCACTCACCTACGTGTCATAACATTGGATTGTTGTGTGAAATATTTACGGTGAAGCAATACACAACATTGGGTACCTATGACTGAAATAATAAATGACACATTTCCCAGTAACGGGGGCGCCGCTCCGTGATATCTGGATGGTTACCATTATCGGTATTATAAGAAATAATAATTCATCAGTAAATTAAGAATTATTTTATTAAAAATTTACTTGAAAATATTCTTATATTGACTAAATCCGAGCGTTGGTCTGTCTCCATGTAAAACTAATACTAAATGTTAAGAAAACAAATATATATGATTTTTAATATATTTTAGACATAAATTTCATTAAATAAACAAATTAAATTCTTATCAAATTAGTTGTGAAAAAATGTCTATAAATTAATTTATTAAAAATTTACTTAAAATTATTTTTATAATGAATAAATCCTAGAATAGCTCAGTCGCCTGATATTGAAATAGTAATGAGCTGTAGGATGAATTAATATTAATCCATTCCATAAACAAGCAGAGAAGAGACTCACCGGTAGCACCGTGGTACATGTGCCTGTGATGATGGTGAGGGTGGAACATGTGCTGGTAGTTGGCCATTTCGCTCTGGTACGACTGTCCCAGAGAAGGGACAAGGCTCAGTGTTTCTCCACCAGCCCCTGGCGGCAAGGACGTTTCCTCACCTACGCCAATCATGGTCAAAGGGCAAATGAGTGAAATATCCTAAGCACAAACAAATTTTCAGAATTGTCACAGAAAGGAAGACTTTTAATGAGAGTTTGAAAGTACCATCAAAAGATTGGAAGATCATTTAAATCTCATTTTCTTTTGGCTGCATGTTCCATAATTCTTGCGTAGGACACATGACCCATTGGAAATCATTTGCTATAAACTCTGCGACGATCAAAGCCAAGACCTACTTGATCATATTTCTGATTATCGTTCATATAAGACCTTCCCATACCACAATTAAGTGTCGAGAGAAGCGCGCCCATTGTTTGGGAATGGTTGTGGCACGTTTCTCAGGGAGGGTGGTTGGTTGGGGAGTTTGATTCATGCGCCATACAAAGGATAGGGATATCACTAGTGCTATCTTGCTGGTATTTTGAGATACAATGCTCTATAATTGTTCAAATTCTCACCATAGCGCTACAGACATTCCCAAGACTAGGTGCGAATTAACAAGCAAAATGGGAATGTCTTGTGTATGCGATAAACTCTACTATGATCAAGTAGATCTTGATCAAATCTACCTACGTTTCTTTGTTCTACAAAGAAACCAGTCTGGATGAATATTGATTTCAGTAAATTTATAAGATGTTCCCTATCAAAACCAGTTTTTTTGTACTCGTGCACTAAATTGTTAAAACGTACCTCATCTCTCATTTAAGAAATGTAAGAGGACATGTTAAGGAGCGAATTCTCTTATACTTGTGTCTGTGTTTCAGATTATAATGTTTTACATGCAACACAAAGAAATGATGTTCCAATTGATAAGTGGTGTATCAATCAATCAAATAATCGTATCAATCAACTTTATACAATACCCATGCAGAAATCGCCCACGTTGAGCCGACTTTCGACGTATTCCGTCGTCGATATCGAGTCGATTAAACGACGCCGTCCCAACGTCGTATTTCCCGGAATTTGAAGTCGAGACAACGTCCTTATGCGACGTCCAGACGACGATAATAAACTACGACGTCGAAATGTCTCCGTTATACGATGTTGAGACGACTCTCCCGTTAATTGTGGCCCATTTCTCTTTGGATGGTCGAAACCATATTCGCAATTTCGACGTTCCGTTTTTCACTGCTATCTGGTAGTGGAAGTTGGAACTCTACTTGGGAGCATTTTTCGCCAAGAATTAATTTTGCCAAGAACATCCTATCTTTTACTTGTTTACGGAGATAACTATTTTACATGTTTCCTATTCATGGTACCAATAGGAAGACAGAGCAATACAAGAGGATAATAAATTAGCTTTCGTCACCATGTTGCAGTAGCTCAGTGTTAGCGTGCTTGCCTTGAGATGGAAAGGACCCTGTATCAATCCCCGCCGTAGTCGAACTTTGAAAGACGGAGATTGTGAAACAACGTTCTTATAGGAATGTATGTCACAAGTCATAGAATATGATAGAACAATATAAGAAGATGGATGATATCCATAAAAGTTGTTATGAAATGATAATTCAACATTTTCAAGAAAGTCGTGTTGGCGACGTTGTTTTGGCGTCGTTATAATGGCGTCGAATGAGCGTTTTTTTACTACGTTGTGAAGACGCCGTTCTCCGACGTTGAATCGACGTTACATGCGTACGCCTTGGCAACGTCTTCGCGACGTTGTTTTTCGACGTCACCACGACTGACGACGTTGTAAAGACGTCGTTACGACTCGAAATTTCTACGTGGGTATGTATTGATTAATAAGTTTAAATTCGTAAGTCACTGTAAAAATACGATTGTATGAGTTTTTCTCAATCAAAGCATCGTGTTGCAGTTCCAGTGAAACTATCAATAAAACATACCCTTAAAAGATTCGAATGAATTTTCAATAGATAAAATCTCGATAAAATGTGACGGATAATTCTCCTCATGAGTCGCAATGAAAATGCATAAATGAATTAAATGAGACGGGAAGTCAACACTTCTAAAAATCATAGTTGACTCTCAGAAAATCTACTTGAACAAGATCTATCATTGTGAATCATAAGTTTTGGTTCGTCTTTCCAAGAGTCATTTCATAAAATTTTCAGTCATCGACCACTTTCAATAGACTAATTTAATCTTAGAGAACCATTTTTATGAAATATAAACTTTTAGGATGGTGAACTGTTAAAACATAATAATTGTTTCAAATAAAATTCTATAATGAAAATAATTACTGGAATTTGAACTAATTTAAGAGCATTCAAATTAATCTTAAAATATTATTCGTAATAAACATGAAATTTTAGAATTGTGGTCAGCGAAGACATTACGATTCCATCAAGTTACTCTTTTTCTCTTGAAGTGAACATTTACAAATCTCTTGTGTCATTTCATTTTCTGTGGAGCATACAGTTTCCTGAAACTCATTATTTTTTTCCCTCGATACGGGGACATGTACATTTACAAATCTATTCTAGTATTTCTAAACGGGAAATGTAGCGTGCTGTAGAAGCTAATCTGCATGGAGCGAGAGGAAGTAAGAGTTGGGTGGAAGGCTATTGTTAGTAGGTGGGCCGGTTTGCTGAGTTTGCCGACAACATGGCCTACGTTGAGAAGTTAGTAGAAGTGGTTAGTAATAGTTAAAGTTATTGATACCGGGAGTAGTAGGAAGATAAGATAGGAGTGTTCCCTTTTCAGTTGAACTAGGACATTCATGTGAAATCTACAAAAAAAATTTGGCCGAACCGGGACTTGAACATTGACGATGAACAAGTACGCTTACACCTTAGCCACCAGAGGGACTACAAAACGATGATTTCCGTATCTCTTACGTAATTTCATTTTTTATGGAGCACACGATTTGTTTGAACCTTTTTACTACTCATTGTAACGAGCATCCCCACCTTGGCGCGCCGTCGGGACGCGAACCTGCCATCGCCGTGTAGAAGGGTGCGTTGAGTATGCGTGGCGGAGGAGGCGCCGATGCGAGGCGAAGCTTTGAAACCGAGCGCTGTGCGTCTGCTGTCATTATTAATGACGCGCGCGACAGTTCCTCCGGCGCCAGAGTGACGTTTCAGCTGCCAGTAAACCGAGATACAGGCATGCGGAGGAGCGTTCTCTCTTCGTTGGCAACTGTTGCGGTCACGCGTCAGGCGACGGCGCCCGAGGGAGGGAGGGTGGGAGTTGCGGCCCCCCGCGGGTGAGGAGGTATTACCTTATGGTGGGTCGAATACAGTGGCAAACTTAATGGTCCCCGAGGCGAGAGTTTTTTTAATTTAGATTCTTCCTCCCCCCCCCACACACACACACGCGCACAGAAGTTTTTTAAGGCCCCCATACACAAACGTGATTGCATGCCTACTAGTCCACATTCTAACCCAAACGATGTTTTATAGAGAACTGAATTAGAGTTTTATTTATTAATAAGCTTAAATATTACATAGTTTTCGATTAATCATGTCAGATCAACATTAAAAATGTCAGATAATATTTTTATGTTCCAATGATTTTCGCTGTCCCGTTTGGAGGCATTAACAGCATGTTCGAGGATGTTGCGCAACCAAATTGACGAAGACGCGATGGGTACTATTATTCTTATAGACTTAAACATGGTACAGACACAGCGACCTCTGCTGTGCGTTGTCTGTGATAAAATGAGACAGATACTGTTTGGCATCGCCCTCGCACGTGCCCTTGGTGGAGGGAGCAGGGTATAGTGCGCAACTATCAACAGTCAGAGAGAGGAATCGAGTTCCCCTACACAAGTCGATGTGCGACTAAAACAGAGAACCCAAATTTCATTTTAATTTTAATGTCTTATGGCGAGGTATGGGCCATTTAGCAAGCTCTTCCACCTAACCGTGACTTGGGTAAGGGAATTGGGAAGGAGAGATGTTGGGTTGCCAGGGAACTTATGATACCGACCTGGCATTTGTCTGGAGCATGAGGGAATCCCCAGCTGAAAACCTCGCCTAGTTCGGCCGAGTTTGAACAGCTCAACGATATCTAGGTAGCGAAGACACTACCACTTGACCACCGCTGCAGTATTTTCCCCTTCCCACAAATGGTACATAAGATCGCTGGGTCTACATCACTTATAAGTCTATGATCATTCTGCAGACATAACCTCATGTTCAGACACTGTGAGCGACGTGGTGCCTATTTTTGAAAGTTCTAATTTCTTTAAATAAAGCAATAAAGTGTTACGTATCAACTCGTCTATTAACATTTAGACGTTGTGGACCAATATTTGAATAAAGCCAATCTTCAAGTAGTACGGACTCTTATAGATTAAGTCTCTGGTGGAATGGTTTTTGAAATATAAACCCCAGTCATTTTTAATGGAATAGATGTACAAAACTACCACACATGTTACAAATTTAACATAGAAGAGAAGAGTACGAAAGCCTAATCTTTCTGGACAATTAAGTCCATTAATCAACAGTCGCAAAACTAGAGACCATTTTACAAAGATAGAGTTTTAATTTAAACGGTTTAACTAATTTTTAGTTTCTAATACACCATGAAATTTATGAATTTCTGTTATATTGATTATTTTTAGTATAAACAGAATAGATAAAACGAAATTCAAAATAAGAATACCTCAGTCAAATAATTGCCACTGAAAGTTCAATTAAACAATTTCTTCAACAGAACCAATATTGCACCAAAATTTTCACGTGGACCATCAGTTATCAAAAACTGACTTAAAGCATTTGTCGTATCATATCCACATCTAAATCCAATGGTGTAGGCAGAGTAGGGCAGTGGGGAGGTGATGAATCCCTGATTCTTATAACGAATAAATTTTAATTAATTCTAGAACAGTTGAAACTTGTTGAAATTGTACAAAAAGAAAGAAATTCTTACATTGTTACTACATGCCAGTAAGAAACATCGAAGATACAAAGTTGAATGTTCGAACGTTCGTGCATTTGGATATTTTGATGTACGGTATGAATCTATACCATTCGATAAACTTTTATGAGAAGTCGTGAAATTGTGTTGATCAGTCTAGACGCGCGAGTACACTGTATTTTTACTCATCACTCGTTTTTCGTGTAACTATTATGCCGTTTATTGAGCACGGGTATCGACAAGGCTGGATATTGTGCATGGATTGCGAAACAATCTTACTTGTCTTTAACAAGTCTATTTTTCTCGATTCGCCTAATTACTTCGTCCTTTCTTGTCCGTAATTTTTGCAGTTCCATAGGATACGATCTCTTGCCATTCCTTCTTCTTTCTCATAGCAGCGTCTTCCGAAATTATTTTTCTCGGTGCTACTCAAATACGCATTCTTTTCATTTCTTGCTAGTATTTGCTCCATCAGTATATTTGGCTGAAACCACTTCCTATTCTTTGTCACTTATTGCACATGAGACACCCAGATGTCATCCGCCCTCTCTTTTCCTTTGCCCATCCTAGTTGCAGACGTTCAGGCATCTTTTCTACCAAGTAGTTTTACTAGGTTCTATCGGAAAGAAGCGGTCCGGATCTAAAAATCGACCTGAGAATCGCATCGGCGATACTGAAGAGTGAGTCTTAAGGGAGTAATGAAAGACGCGAATAGGATCCTTCCTCCGCCATTCGACATTCACTTTGACGAAGGATGACAAGGGATATCAATAAACGCTGTGCCAGCTCGAGACCCCGAATGCTTCGATTCTGACGCTGCCCTACTCTTCCCAGTTTGCAACCCAACATTTGCAAGATCTTTATATATCACATACTGTTACTGCGAACTTATTCTTCGAATATTTTATGATGAATATTATACTTATTTTTCATGTTTTGTTTCGTTAGATATATACACAGAGCATTGAAGTGTATTTTTGCCATTACTTCGGTTAGAAGACTCCGTGTCATTGAATCACCATACTGTTTATACGATTCACAATAAGTTCCCATATATTATAATTATTTTTATTAAAAACAATTCAAATAATCATAAGTTGAATTGTTTAAAGCCACAATCCTGTACTTTCGGTTCCACTGTGAATTTTAAGAAGACGCTGTCTCTGAGGAATGAACACTAAATGAGAGAGTTGTTTTTTATTGTGCTTTTTTATTTTCTTGCGGAGGTATTAGAGAAGGAAGTGTATGGTGATTCACCGGTCTGTTTATCGTGGTATAGACACACATAAGAAAATTTCTATTCTTTTCTCATATTTCGTTTTTGTTGTTGAGTTACGAATGTCCACCGTATAGGAAAAGATATTTTCATCTTCAGGAACTGTTTCGTGGAATTGGGTTTTGAACTTGTATCCTCTGAGATGTAGATCAATACCGACTCTTGACTCGCCTTTGTGATGAGAAAAGGATGGAGAAGTTGATCGAAGAAATCATTTACTCGTACCCCGGGATAGATCAACATTCTTTGTGTTTTAGATTGTCATTAAGTTTACATCTTATGTGTATACAGATTCAGTGATTCAGTGCACTGCAAAGAATGACTGGCTAAAACAATAATGCGCTGAAATAGAACAACTGTAAAAACAAAATGACACTCTTAACTTTCACAAAAAGTTGAAGGAGACTGCTGACATGGGCAGAAAGGGACAATTAGGTACACTGATCGATGAGAACTACCAAATAGTTACAGACATCAAGGAAAGAAGCAGGATTTGGGAAAGATACATTGAAGAACTGTTTGATCAGGATAGACCCATAAGAACTGAAGAGATTAGTAGTTGTAGTAGTCGTAGTCGCCACCTAACTGGTCCATCGATCGCAAAAGCTGAGATGGAAAAAGTAACTAAGCTCTCGAAAACCAACAAAGCACCTGGTCCGGATGAAATATCATCTGAAATACTCAAGCTCATTGACGACAAAGGCATTGAAGTTCTTTCAATATTTAACGCTATATATGAAACGGGCCGCTACCCCCAACAATGGCTACGATCTACATTAATCCCCTTACGCAAATAGAAAAATGCAAAAAAAGCGAGAGAGAGATCATATACTCATGATGAGTCTCATGAGGCAGACGTTGAAAATATTTTTTTTTTAAATAGGACATCAAAGAATTAATAGAAAACGTGAAAGATGTCAGCGTCTCATATTTGGATTTAGACCAGGGATACAAGAGAAGTTATATTTGCTATAAGAGTGCTTGTGCAGAACTGCTATAATCTAAGAAAGGATGTCTGCCTATGTTTTATGGACTACGAAAAAGCATCAAAAATTAATGCAACTCCTAAAAAATCTAGATACAGACCAGAAAGATCTTAGATGCATTGAAAACTTATATTGGCCCGAAACTGTCTAGTGATATGTCCAATAGCATACGGATTCGGAGAGGAGTGGGACAAGGGTGTGTCTTATTCCCGGTTTTATTTAATATGTACTCCGAGAGGCTTTGGAGATGAGTACCAGGGTTAATGGGGTGTGGATAAACAACATCCGTTATGCTGATGATGCGGTTCTGATATCTGATAATATGGAAGACCTGCAGCTATTGGTCAACCTAGTTGGAGAATATAGGGAGTCAATGAGCATGAAAATAAATACTAAAAAGACTAAATTGATGAGCATCACAAGGAATCCCAATGAATTTGAAAACTCCGATATCATAATTAATGATATGAAAATAGAAAGAATAAGCTAATTTAAGTACCTAGGCACATGGCTTCTTGACAGCTGGATATCGGACAATGAAAATAAGTGTCGCATTGAACTAAACTTTAGAAGGGGTTTTGCTGCTCGGATTTCGATATTACCTTGAGATTGAGATTCTTAAAATGCTATGTTTGGTCGATACTTCTGTATGGGATGGAAGGTTGGACTCGAGGAGCGAAAGTCATTCATAAATTAGAGGCATTCGAGACGTGTCTGTACAGCAGAATGCTCAAGATACCTTGGACAGCGAGAATGACAAATAAAGTTTCGACAAGTATAATACGAAGCGCGAGGTGGTAACTATTACTATTAAGAGAAAAATTGAAATATGTGAAATGAAAAATATGTGAAATGAAAAATATCAATAATTGCAATTAATAATCGGAGGCAAAATTGAGGGACGGAAAGGAGTCGGAAGAAGGAAAATTCCTGGCTGCGGAATGTAAAGCATTTGGACAGAACAGCAAGATGTGCGGACACTAATCCACACCGGAAGAGAGAGGGTTGAAATGAAAAATGTGATCATAAACATCCATTAGTGGATACGCATCTGAAGAAGAAGGACAAGAAGAGCGTTTTATTATTTTTTCTTTCCAATTATGCAGAATGTATATGGAAAGAATTGTAATCAGTCGAAGAAAATATTCGAGATCTCTTCGGATCGTTACAAATTGGCTCCAGAACAGTATATTTTCAAATTTTGGCGATGATGTCCAAAGTAGGATGTATGTAAGAATGTTAAGAATTTTGTTCCCCTATAATTCACGAGCGAATTAATGAATCAATACCGAACTTGAGATTAGACTTTGAATGCTTTGGAAATAGCTTATTTCTGGACAGCTCATTCCGGCTTATTTACACATCTTCCACTCTCGGTTTCTTAAAATTTAAAATTTTGAAAATATGAATAAAATTTTTTAATTGTTCCGTTAATTCGCCGTATAGATTGCTAAATCACATTTCCGTTCGTCATCCCGGTTTCGAGATACAGCGTACTTCCATTACGCAAATATGAGTTGATGGCGTCTATTCTAGATCAGTCTATATATAAGACAACGGCAAAGAGTTTCAAGTGGAAGATAATTCATTTAATCTGTTTTTGAATTTTCAGATATGATGTTTAGGAATGTTCCATATAAGGTTGTGAAGAAAATTATATTTAAACCAATTGATCATTTAAATATGCCCCCGCATTTCATAATTATAATATATTATGATTTTTTGGGTGTTTTCGGTACTCGTACATTTGCTTAATGCATAGATCTCTTTGTTATGTGTTATAATTGGAAAGTTGAGTGCGACACTGTCCAGATTTTTAAATATTAGTCCTCGAAGATAGAACCCTTAGAAAGAACTATGAAACAGCTCTGAGTGTTAGAAAACGTTTTCGGATGGTGCTAATATCATGTACAAAATATTGTGGCTCCTACAGTTTTCCAGCTGACTTGGGAATCAGTTGTAAGCTGAGAGTTGGGATGCTAACATTTATTCTCCTTCTCCAAATACAAGGTTCCCTCGTAGGGGCACATGGAAGCCCCGAGCCTCACACGAAGAGAACGTAAATTTCCGAAAGCGACAGGAGACCTATGGGACTCGCGGAAGTGACTCCCCGAAAGATGCAGAGCCTGAGACACACGAATAGAGGAAGAGGATACGAATAGCTTGAAGGATTCTCACATGAATACACATAATTAAGCTATAATACCCGTGTTGATTGAAGTCAAGTTGTCAACTGTTCATGTGAAAATATCCACCAAAGGAGATCTAAATAATTAATAATTCACTCTTTTGTTGTTGTTTTTTCGTCGGACAAGAACAATTATTTTGTGATTTTTTTAAAACGAATGTAAATTTAGTTTGTCGTTTGAATGTTGACGAACCCTAAAGCCCCCCCCCCCAAAAAAAAAAGTTTGTCGTTTGACTCTTTATTTCACAAGGATTGCATTGTCTTTAGTCACGTGATGCAGCTGCCATTTCCGTTAGGAAAGTATTCTCCATATTTTTTGGTGAGTTATTCTTGTAAATGTCCCATAAGGTACGACAATTTTAACGTCATTGTATTCCCATACACATTTCCTATGTTTTTAGTAGGGTTTTTTTTTTCACTATGTTAAGCCGGTAGTTTTTCCAGAATATCAAGAAACGTAAGTCCGGGAACGTTTCTTCATATAATCCCATAGTAATTTAAAGTTAAATAGTTCAAAATTTTGCGCAGTAAGGGTATGAAAATTTATCGCCACTGGATAGAGAATAGTTCAAACTCTTATTTAAAACATGTTTAGGGGGGTACTTGAGCCTATCGCTCTAACGCACATAATACCTTAAGCCCGGGTCAACCTTAAACCCGCACATATCCTTAATCAGGATATTAAAATAAAACATAAGCCCGCGAAAGTTTGTGTATAAAAGTTCATAGTAATTTAAAGTCAAATAAGTCAAATTTTTGCATTGTAAGGGAATGATCGCGATAGTTCATCTCGACTGCATAAGGAATGAGTTCGAAGTTCCACTGCATAAGGAATGAGTTCGAAGTATCATATGAAACATTTCTGGAGAGACTTTAGCGAAATCGTTCTGACGGGTATAAAACCTGGAAGTTCTGAATGTTATACAATTATGTACACTAATGCATTCAAATAAGCAGCTACAATACTCAATCCTCAAAATATGTAATGTTCAATATTTTCATTCAAGAATGCAGCGTACGGAGAAAATCCCATTGCCATTGCTGTCATTGCTTCCAGAGGTTACGATGCATGATGAAAATACCCATCATAACCTAGTGGGATCGAACCCAGACTCTTAAGTTTCAGAAACCTCCAGTCCAGAACTACTGAACCTGCAGGTCTGTGGTGATTGCTTAGNTCCAGAACTACTGAACCTGCAGGTCTGTGGTGATTGCTTAGGTACTTTAAGGCTGTGACGATCTGTAGCTGCCGTCGCACAGTGAAGTACTTCCAGACGAAATCTGGCCAAAAATATTCTACCCCGTAAATTTGACCCAATTAAGAAAAATAACGTTTTTTACATGTATAAACAAATGTTACGTCCATTATTTTTGTTAAGAAAATTTGTCAAATTTACGGGTAAAAATAAGAGTTGGTCAGATTTCGCCAGGAAGTACTCAACTGTGCGACGATAGAGACAAAGGGAATTCGTCAGGCGCCTAAAGGTGCCACAGCCTTGGCCCTCATGCCTCCCTCCTCTTAGAACTACTTTTGTCGCGCCCAAAGTCAAACGAGAGTGATTTCTATCTTCATAGCGAATGACGTCAAGACCATATTGAAATCGCCCCTCTTCAGCAGTAGTCGGGCAACATTTCGTAGCGTGTTCCAACCTCTCCCAGGACCCAGGAGCCTTTCCTGAGATAGCAAGAAAAAATCAAGAAGACAAGATTTTAGAAATGTTTAATGCTGATTTGACGAGATTTCGGAGACATTTTATATCCTCCTCGCAAGACCACGCACGCTTCACGCCGATATTTATCACGTATTTTAAAGTATATTTTATTCCGTTAATATTCATTTAAATTAAAACTTCCGTAATTTAACAGTATATTTAATACAACTTTCCCTATGCGAATTGTTCTGTGTGAACGTGAAGAAACCATATGTTTTCAGTATATAAAATGGACTAAATTGAATAGAATTTATTATTTTATTTCGAGCTATGTGATGTATATGTAAAAAAATGTAATAAATATTTTTTTACATATACATCACATAATTTTTCTTATAAATATTTTATGAAATCTGAGATTTTTTAAAATATATTTTATTTGGGCCCAGTTTCACAAAACTCGTTTGATACCTTAAACGAGATTTTCTGTGCAGTTAGTTAATCATATTATCGAAAGTAATGTACCACCATCTTGATTTACGAGAAAATCGAGATTTACGATTAAACGCTCGTGATCCCTTCATTTACTAGCACTAATCGCGATTTTCTCCAGTACTGCAAGCAACATGGCCTCCATTTTGCTTGTTTGCTCGTGGCTCGATTTATAGTTAATGTTCAGTGGCACGAGGGAGGTTTCCTGCTGCCTCTGATGCCCGTTGGTGGCGCTTGTGAGCAACAAGATGAGTTTTTCACCCGCCATTGTCTTCAGGTTTCTCACAGTGCACTTCAAAACTATTATCAACCTGGAGAATTCTTCAGAAAATCGATTAACATAATCGACGATTCCTTTTGCAAGGTGAAACGCAGACAACGTAATCGTGATTAAGTGTACCTAATCACCTTTAAGAAAACCGTAATTATTCTCCATTTGGTGAAACTGGGCCTTATACAAAGTAAGGCTTTACGAACTATCCTCTTTCTAGAAAACGGTAAATTTTTATAAATTTATCTCCGAAAAACCTATAAAATCTGAAATTCTGCAATAAATGTTATTTTTAGATATTCTGTACCTTAAAATCCAGAATTGGCCATCTCGTTTGCCCGACAATAGTGATAAAGATATATTACAATAAATTACAACATACAATGTAGTAACCTGTCGACGACTCAAAACCAAAATCGTCCATAAAATTTTTGTAAGTTGTAATTTATTAATTTATCTCACACATCAACTTTGCCTCTATCCCAAAGAGCATGTTTAACCTAATGATCATTCAAACAAATGAAGGGTCAGGTTGTGCTTTGTGCGACGGAAGAAACAAAAGCTCTGGTTCGTTAATTCCGCTAACGTCTGCTCGTGAGCAGGAAATGCATTCCACCGGAACAGACTACGTGGCGGTGTCTGGGACCCCCCACGCAACATTCGCAGATGCGGGTGCGGCCGGGCGAGACCCACGACCCCCTGCTGGGAGGCGGAAACAACCGCGCACCCTCGGGAAGTGGATCTCAGAATGACCCCGGCAATCAAAGTACCGAAATTCCACTTCACTTGGCGTTGCGATATTTGTGTTGCGTATTCGCAAAATATTTTACCATATTCACAAACATGCCATCTACACACATGGACTGAACAAGCAAATAACTCAATCATACGAAATATGTTTGCTTGTATCATATTAATGTGCGTTGTGACAGCGGGAGCCGCATATTTTTTTCTGTAACCCATGTTATCAATACATGTTGCATAAATATAAAGTTACAAAAATACCATAGCAAACATGGCGCTGGTGTATGTTTGTAATTCGCATGCCCAAAATGCACGGATTCATGTGATATAATTCCAGAAATCTTAAAACTGTTGCGTTATTTCAGACCATAGAAATGTCCATTGTTATACACAATTATAGAATAAATAAATAAAGTATTAAAGAACCAGAATATCAGTAAGTCTCGATCGCGCGCGTACTAATGAGTGAACCATGGCGAACCGTGTAGGATGGACGGTTCGCGCAATTTTTCCCTTGTAATAAAATTGCCAAAACAGTTACAAACAGCGTATGAAGATATGGAGAACAATAAACTAATTTGCTCTCCGGAAGCAAGCAAGGGACCATCCCATCAATTCCAATCATGGGCCTTAAGACAGAGACGGATTTAACATTTCAGCACACTCTTAAGATAAGAATAATAGTTTGATGCGTGTTAATATTGACATAACACCAACAAATTTGCGTTTAATACAACACACAATGTATTTCAGAAGTACGTATGATTATTAAACAATAGATTATTCCGTAACTGTTAAAATAACTCTCAATTCGCGATTTATTATTCCAATAGACACCGCCCGTAGGCAAGAATCCAGCGAGTCTGTATACAAATCCGCCTCTACCCGAAGGAAAACCGAGAAAAACCCGGGCCAAACCTTACACGAGTCCTTTGATGTGCTACTAAAAATCGTCAAGAGGACGAATACAGGTAATCGCGTATTTGCCACAATAGAGCAAATACATAAATATGCATCGCCATGTAAAGTGCCGGCATGACGAGACGCGAACTGACAGTGAGATGCGCGAAACACTTCACTGTGGTTGGATTTTGGTGAAGGAGTAGAATACGCTTCTCAGACTTGGCACAGTACGTTTCTATTAATAGAAATCTGTCGACACGTATCTTCTTCTGCTTAATTTTTTCGTAATGCATATTTTTCACCACAGGATGAGGAATATTCCTTGCTAGTTTATTGATCCATACTAATATATAAAAGCGACAGTCTCTATTTGCTACGTTTTCACTGAACTGATTATGATGAAACTTGGCAAGGAGATAGTTTACATGTTCAGAAAGGGAATAGAATAACTTTTATTTGGAAAATTTGTGAAAAAAAAAAAAAGATACAAAATAGTGCTTGACGATGAATGTCAACGAAGTCTCAAAAAAAATTCATCTTCTGAGGGGTATATTCGGAAAGCCATTCAAAACGTAAGGCGTCACTCGTAACTCGATTTATTTCTTTTTATTTTGCGCGTTGGTTTTTTCTCCCGACTATTGTGGCCCATTCATAGTTTTCACCCCTATCGGCTGAACGAAATAGCCAATTTAGGCGGTCTGATTTCCAAAACCAGAAGCGGAACCTTTTTGCCGAGAGCATCAAATGATGCTCGAATCATCGAATGATGATATTTTACTTGATCAGTCACGGTAGCTATGGGGTTAGTGTGCACGCTGACCATCAAGTCACTCCGGGTTCAATTTCCGACGGGGTCAGAAAAAAATTGTAGCTTTTCACATGAATCTCCCAGTTCATATCGCCGTGAACAACGAACACTCCTTCTTCTATCCACGTCCTACTGTTCCTAGTATCAAGCAACTCCACTCCACGTGGGCCACGTTGTTTGGCCCACCTACTAACTACCTCATATCGCTCCATGACGATAAACAAATACTACAATTTATTAATAAGATTTTCGAACCTAATAAATCCGTCTACCTCGACGCCTGAGGACACTACGCTAAACAACTTTCGAAACCCGGAGATTTTCCTTTGGAGAGGATCTGCGGTATATGCAATAAGATGAAAGTAAAAATATACGCAATACTATTGATATTAGTGTAAATGTTTGAGATGATATTTTGGAAAACTTTCCCAAATTTACTCCAATCTTTATCCGTTGCATCCGTGTAAGTGAAAGTTTTGGATATGCTGAAAAAATATTTCCTTCTATGGCTATACGACATTACATCGGTGTCAAATCATACATAATTTTTAATAAAATATGGTTTACAGTGAATGACGTTTGGGAACATGACCTCATTTTTTATTGTTGTATATCTAAAATGGAAATGTAGCGTGCTATTGAACCTTATCTACATAGAGCGATAGGAAGTAGTAGTTGGGTGGTGGGCCGCTTAGCTGGGTTTGCCAACAACTTGGGCCCCGTGGAGGGGTTAGTAGAAGTGGTTAGTAATAGTTAGTTATTGATACTAGGAGGAGCTGGATAGAGGTATGAAGGTTGGCTTTTCAGTTGTCACAGCTATATGAGTTGGGACATGTGAACAGCTACAAATTTTCTGGCCCCATCGGGAATCGAACCTGGGACGACCTTATTTATCGCGCATTCAACTCTTAATTAGTCGCGTGGGCAAAATATCGCGGAATAAAATATCAGTATCACTCGATACAACATGTGTTTTATGCGCTGGACATAGTAATTACTTTCGAAATATTTATCTCATTTTAACATTTGTCACCTAGTTTTCAGTTTTCACAACAATGCAAACACCGAAGCTTTCTCATAAAAGTAGTATTTATAAGGCTGGGACGAAGACGGATGTTCCCAACACGTTATTACTTCCTTTCTGGTTGGAATAGAAGAGAACACGGTAAAAGAGTTTACCACTGATCCCATCTCTTAAAAAAAGTTAACGTGCAAAATTTTATAAAATAAAAATTAGCATAGAAAATATTATGATTATACGTTAACTGAATATAAGTGTTATGAATTCTTAAGTCACAATTTTTCCCACAAAAATTTGATGTATACATACAAATATTATAATTATAAATGCGTATGTAAATATGTATAAGTAATAATTAAATTGTATTACTATTTTCTCAAAAAAAAAAAAAAAAAACTATCCCTAGACAGATTACAATCTCCAGTTTTGAAAACGCTTTGAACATGTGTCCTTACTAAGACAAAGACCTCCTAACAACCTCCAACCAACTCGTCAAATTCACTGGAAACAGCATTTACAACACGTAAGGAGCGGCGGTACTTTCTAGAATTTCAGTGCGATGGCACGGAGACATTCTGGATGAGTAAACTGAAGAACCTCAAAGTCGGAAGCGACACAGACGACGCGCGCGGGTCCTCGGACCGTGATTTATGGCGCCAAACGGCAATTTGCTCTTGGCAAGCGCTCGCGGTGGCTCCCGCAGCCCCCTCCCCCTCTGCGCGCGGTCGTAAATAAAGAAAAGGCAAAAAAGAAAGACGAACAAGGAGCGCCAAGCGCCCGTGGACTTACCTTACACGACACCCAGTTCGTACAACAGCAGTAGGTTTTGTAATGAAGGAAGGTATGGGAATCTAGAGATGCTAATACACAAATTGTTCATCTTCGTCTGCATAGTAATACAATGAAAATGATACTACAATAAATAATTCAATGAAATAAATACCGGCCTATTAAAGCAGACGATTCATTATCACTTTAAATAAAGTATACTGTAGTGTAAATACATGAAGGTTCCGCTGAACAAAACAACATTTAAATCACGAAAGTGTTTGAAGTTTGTTTTCATGTGTAGTAAATTGTTCGTTGTACTTTGCTTGTCTATACGTCGTCTGACATGACAAAAAGATATTTCATCTTTTCCAATGAATGTTTCATGATCTTGTATAATTCAAACTAGTCAATCTAGTTCAAGAATATAGTTTATAATGTTCTATTAACTGACAGATAAGAATTAAATCGTGGTTTTTCATCATTATAATTCGTAATGTTGTGTCATAAAACAGTTATAATAAAAATAAGACAACGATTATAATTCTCAGTGATTTGACTAACAAATGCGCTATGCTGACAGTAGGTGATGTTCTTGCTTGTACAACACAACATTTTGAAGAAATGCTAATGCAATTAACGTCCATTATATACTTTTATTAAATAAATATTGCAAGACTTTCAACCTTTTTATGGACGAACAATATATCATGTTGTGAGTTTTTATCACAAAATATAAAATACAGTTCGTCCATAAAAAGGTTAAAAGTCTTGCATTAATTATTTAATTTTGATGAAACTTTTTTAAAATAAATTGATACACTGGTAGAAATATTATGTATTAGACCCAGTCTACTTTTTAATCATAGCAAGACCTGGCAAACGAACAAATTTTAAAGGAAATATTGTCGTTAAATCGCAACACGTTATTATTTTTATACTGTAATTTACTGAGATTACGAGAAAAGTCTATAAAATTTCTTATAAAAACTTCATATAAAATTGCTGGAATACATTTTTCAGTTATTTATTTACATAGAATTCCCACAAAAGTATAAATCGTCGAACAAGTTAATTTAGAATTGAAATTTTACGTCTTATCACAATTTTGGTTACTATACGCAGTACAAATATTGCAATAGAAAAAAACCAATTCATGTCTTATTGGAACAAAATTTTAGAAGGCGACCTGGTTCTCATGTAATGTGTGTGATAAATCTTAGTAATGGTGCTGGTGACCTTCCTTGTGATTCTCTATTGGTGTATGCCACTGAATAGCATACTGTATAGTCCGCATATGGTCCATAAATTTCTCCCACTCTTTTCAAAACAAATCATCCCCAACAGATGCCCCCGACAATTTACTATCCGGCAAAAAAGTATGTTTACTCGAGTTCGAAACCAAAAATCTCGAGAACGTTCTCCCCGTTATGTTGAAATTAAAGTCGTTCATTTAAATTTTGTATGGTCTCTGTGAAAATATGTAGTACCCATTCGTTTCCTTCAGCTTTTGGTCAAATGTGAAGACCGTTCAGTTTTTGATCGCAGACATACGATTACGTAAATATTTTAACAACCCATTCCACCAGAAGCACCGCAAGTCAGATAGAGTGGCAAATCTAGTTGGGGGGGGGGGGCTAAGGAGGCAATAAGGTCCTGAACACTCAACAGATAAAGGCATACTTTGCCACTTTAAGCAATTAATAAATTTGATTACTATTTAATATTGTTAATTGTTGATTGTCCATTTGATTAGTTGATGTATTTATTTAAAGATAATATTTATAAAATTTGTGTTTTTTTAAATTTTATTTCTTCTTGTGAACCCGGTTTCTCGACCATCCGGCCACTACCTGGGTTTTCTTTATCTCCTTCTGTTTCTAGGTGTTATTTTTGTGTGTGTATATTTTCTATCCTATATCTCTCTTCATTTCCATCTTATTTCTCTATGTTCTTCCTCCTTTCTCTTCTACCTTGTTCTCGGCTGTCATATCTGCTTTGCCAGTCATGGCTGTTCCCACTTTTCTGTATATACTGCTTAGGCTTATCCGTTCCCTCTCCCTGCCGCGGGCAGATGGGGAACCCCCTACTATCTAGAAATATTATTTCTTTACACTCATTTTTTTTTTGCATACTCTTCAAATTCATAATAAACCGTCTCCGTAGTAATATATTTTTTCCAATCCTTGTCACTATACATTCCCTGCCGCTTCAATTCTTTCATCCAATGTGCCCTTTCTTCTTCTATTATTTTACAATTGAGTAATATGTGATTTATTGTTTCTTCTTCTTTTCCACATTTACATGTGCTGCATCTTGTTAGCTTCCTTTTTTACAAATATTCTCTTATGTTCCATGTCTTGTCAATACCTCGTACAATGACGGTGTTGGCTGGAACCACCTCTCGTATTCGTAACTAAACCATACGTCCGTGATGAATTGATATGTTACTCTTCCTTCTTTTGCCTTTTCCCAACTTATATTCCAGCAAATTACTAATTCATTACTTATTGTACTTTTCCAAGCCATTTTTGTTTTATCTATTTGAATTTCTCCCAGCTGTACTACCTCACCTCTTCGTATTTTCGCTCTCAAGTAATACTTGTGTTATAACACCGTGATTTTCAAACAGATATGCTCTACAAATCCCTTCCCGGATAGCACGACCCCCTTGACTACGGTCTAGATCCGCCTCTGGTCAAGCACATTATTAACTCCCACCAAATGTATTGTCTCTTGTGAGGATGTGGCTAGTGGTGGATAGGAATCTCTCCTACCCTGGTACATGAAAAAGTATCAGCTGATCAGAACATATTAAAATATACTAAACTATAAGCTCATGGAGGATGAGAAGGTTAGAGTTTATTTGTTGGATCGAAAGTTCCGTAATAAATATGCCACCAAAGCCAAAGGGCATCCCTACATTATAATAAAACTCTTGATTAAACTTTTCGTTGTGGTTTGTAAAATATTCGTAGCTATTTGTGCCATCAATATAATTTTATATAGAAACAATCATAAAAATACATTTTAAACAATTTCATTCACTTTCGAAAAAGAAGTTAGCTTGTAGAGAATCTCTAGATGGGATTCATGGCTTTGCATTGACATCACCCCAAGAGCACAGATTTAGCGGGCACTGTACTTACAAATGCAGAAGTCATCACAAACCACTTGAGTACTCGCGGCGAAACGATAGTAATGAGGGAGGAGCCTAATGACCACGTGGAAGTCGAGGAGTGAAAGCTAGCATTGCGAGATTGCTGACTTTTCCTTTCGGTGTAAACACGTGGACGCTTTGGCCTGAAGAATCGTAGTGAGTTTAAATTCGGAGGCTGTCGTCTACATCAACCAATTCGCAGAACCAGCCGTTCTTAATATGCCAACAGACAAACAGAGAACTTGATATTGAACCGTTGACCGTAAAGAGGCCGCTTGAAGTTAGCTTTCCCACGGATATACCACCTTTTTGTCTGGGAGTCATAGCATGCCATCAGGAATGGGTGGAACTATGCTACGCCATCTCCCGCAGCGTACATTTTCTTTTATTTTCATTCAATTTTATCTCAATTTCTCGACTATAGAGTCATTACCTGGGTTTATTGGCCTTTCATTTAACTTTCCCTTCCTTTTCCTCTTTTATTTTATGTACTTTTTGAGTTTCTTCTTTTATTTCTTTATTTTTCTATTCTATTTCCTTTGTTCTTTCGCCACGCGAAGCAGCTATTCCATGTTAGCAATAAGCATCGTCCCACTTGTGTGTCCATCCCCACCACGAGGAGGTATGGAATGTATCTTTATCTAGCTTTATATGCTTTTCGTATGCTAAGTATCTTCATTACGTATTCCTCGAATTCTTCGCATACTTCTTTTGTCTCGACGTACTTCGTCTTACTTTTAATTTCAAATCCTCTTCTTTTTATCCTTTTGGCTTATCCAATTGTCCTTTTCTTGCCCTGTTATAATATAATCATACAATACATGGTCTATTGTTTCATCATCCTGGTCACATATACATTTCTTTGACGTTTGTAGGTTCCTTGTTTCCTAATAACTGTTAAAGTCTCCGTGTCCTGTTATAATTTCCAACAATGGTTGACCTGGTGTAAACAATTTCCTAAACAAAAACTGAATGATTCTTTCCCTATAAATTGGTGTGTTGTTCGTCCATCTATAGCTTTATCCCAACGTATATTCCACCATTTCACTAATTCTTATTATACTTTTCGATCCTTCCTTTTCGTGTCCTTTTATTACGATGTTTCCTATTTTTGCTGTTTGTTTCTGTCTTACTCTGTATCGTAACACATGCTTGTCGACTGCAAGATCAATTGGAAGGACCCCTAGTAGTACTTGCAACGCATTTGTTGATACACTTTTATATTACCACCCCAGTTTACTGAACTTATTCGCAGTTATTGTCTTAATTTTCGATCCATGTGTTTCAATTTACTCCTTGTGTGCTGCAGAAAGTTAGCTGTGGAACCATTACTCCCATATATATTTGATTTAGTTGTTCTGTTCCGATGTTATTCTTTGTGATTCCTACTCTCATGAGTCCATAGACCAATTTTGTTACCTTCTCTCCAATGTATTGAATGTGGTTCATGAATGCGAGTCGTTCATCAATTTGTACTCCTAAATACTTTACTTTTTCCTTTATTTTCACACGCCAATGTTTAAATTTTATAATAGGATCTCGTCGTGATTTTCCACGATTCCTGTTTCCAAACACTATCCCTTCTTTATTTTTGAAATTTTTATTTTTATTTTCTGACATTCCCCGCAGCATACATTTGATAACATCGCGCTCTCGCGGCATTGGTTACATCTCGTCACTACTCTTTCTCCGCGAGAATTATAGTACGTTATTTCACTAGGACTGAGAAGAGAAAACGAATAGTACTCACCATGCATGGTGTTCCGGCCATCGGGTGTCTTCAGGTAAAAGGCTGCAGTTGGAGGAGTGACTCCGGAAGTACATGGGCCTCCTGGTGGGCCTCCAGGTGATGACGTGAACATCCTCTTCACACCCAGTCCTGGTGACGATGACCTCTTTACACCCAGTCCAGGAGATGTCGACCTCTTCACACCCAACTGCAGTGGACCCAGACCCTCCAAACTGCGAACACAAAACGAGTCCCGATTCATAGTTATTCCTCGTACGTCAGGCGTGGGGCAAACCCTACGTAAACAAAAACTACAGACCTCACATGTATCGAATGTATTACTGAACTACGCTCACCGTACGGTTGACGCGGTCTAAATGTTACCTCCACCCTCACCCTAGTATTGCGGTATATCGTTGCTGGCCTCAACAAGCGAGGTCAAGTTAAAAATTAGGTAATTTTACTCACACTCATTTGAGGCACTTCAATTAAGGACAAAATTCATTAAGAACATTGCTTATAAGAATTATTTGAGGATTTTTGTGGGATATTTAAAACATTTGTATCTTCCTTTTTCTAATAAAAAATATAAAACACGAAAGATATTTGGATGTGATACAAAAACGTCGTTCGTTTTGACTTTTCTTTGTGTTTTCTCCAGGGAAGTTTCGTGAGAGTGAAATTTGGGGCGAATAAAGTGAGCTATGTAGTATTTTTTTCGTGGGCATTCTTGTTTTTCTGTAATTGAGAGTTGAATCGGAGG
Source organism: Laupala kohalensis (assembly GCA_002313205.1). Taxonomy (NCBI): domain Eukaryota; kingdom Metazoa; phylum Arthropoda; class Insecta; order Orthoptera; family Trigonidiidae; genus Laupala; species Laupala kohalensis. The sequence goes on along the minus strand of NNCF01128546.1, from coordinate 742,379 downwards.
CGATGTGAAAGTCAGGTCAGGTTTATAGCGACCGCTGGCCGACCAGGTGTCGCATTTCCTTCACATTCAAGCGATTGAGTTGTCTGTAATCAGATTGTCGCGAGCTGTCAACTCAATTGGTCAAAGCGAAAAGACCCCAGGATGATTGAGAAGAACGAAGTCAACATTTGATCTGTTTCCTTTTGTATCAGTTATTGTGCACCAAAATAGTTACAAGAACCTTTCAAATTATTGTGAGATTGTTTGACGTTTGATAGTTATGGGTAGCGTTGGATGTCACCGCAGCAGGAATATCATCAATCATCTGTGACTCGACCAGTAGCCAACTTCTTTCAGAAGTAACACTATAGTGGTGGCAGCGAAAGAAAAGGAATGAGAGGAGTCTAAAAACTATGCGAAAGTCATGAACTAATGCCAGTATTGCGAGAGTCGACTCCGTTTCGGTTTAGATACGTGGGTGTTTTTCTCGTATCAGCAGAATCTCAGTGAGCCTAAGTTCGGATGCTGCCGCCTACATCAGCTGATTCGTTGTACCGGTAGTAGATGTCAAAAGTGACGGACAAGAGGCTTGACATTAACCTTTGGCCTGTCTGACACCTTTTTATCCTCATTTTAAGCGGTGTCATTCTGCGATTCTTATTATTTGATTTCCTTTTCTCATTCAGCACCACTCTTTTGTTCTTTGTGTTCCAGTTTAACTTTTCAAAAGGTTCCGTATCTCGCATCTTTCCAACCTACTCATTTAATTTAACACATCTGTCCTTTGACCGAATTCAATGTGGTACTTCTTATAATAAAATTTCCCCATCCTTTTGTAAATAAAGTTGTCTTTCCTTTCAACGTTGTATATGACGCACTGCCCTAGCACATGACGGGGCGTTATGACACTGCCGGAGTCGCCTTTCAACGGGTTATAGCAACATTTGTGTGGGTGTCATGTCATGCCGTCTGCAATAGGTGGGGCTATGCTAGGTCAGCAGACATGACAACACCGCGCTTTCGCTCCATTGGTTACATCTCTCTACTATTCTCTCGCTGCGAGCTTTGTAAGCTTTGCAATCATGTTCATTGCAAATTGTGAAAGAATGAATCATTACCGCCATACTTATTTTGATTTTATTTATTATTTCCCATTTTAAAGGAATGCGCCATATGTATGGGGGAGGGGGGATACTCCTAATGGTTCTTTCTCGATTAACTGGAAAATATCTTAAGAAAAAGTTTGCAACTTATTAGGACTGAATTAATGTGAAACGTATACAGATATACTTGTTCAGAAATTAAAAGTGATTAACGTAAGTAATATTTTAAAAAAATTATGGTTACACGTACAATGAAACCGTGTGTGGTGACATATACAATCCTATCCGGTTTACAGGAAATAGATGTAAGCAAATGAACAATATTTCTTAAAAGCAACCAAAGGATTTAACCAACCTTGATCCTTCACTCACTCCCCTCTCTCGAACTCTCCCCTCCGCCTTCCACATCCCTCTTGCCAGGGTGTCTTGGCTCATTACGTGCTACAGGCTCCGTTCACTAATGAGCCCGCGCTAAATTTACAAGCAAACCATTAAAAGGGAATAAATCGCGATTAATTGAGTGTTTAGACGGGAGTGGTTCGAGCGGGAGGAGAAATCCACAGAGGATACTCGGAGAGGGTGACACAGGGAGAGAGGAGGAAGAAGAAGAGGAGGAGGAGGAGAAATGTAGAACGAGAGAGTATGAGAGTCGCGAGCGCGTATCCGCGTCGCAGGGAACGCTCACGCTGCACTGGTGTCATTTGTTAGTCGCGGGTGGAAGAGAAGCTATTAATTCTCTCCTCTGTCTCTACTAGTGGGAGAGAATGCTATGCACGAGGAAGGGAAGGAGGGACATGACGAGGTAGGAGCAGAATGTGGCGGTCGAATAATGAGGAGGAGGTCCGTCCGAAGATTTTGCATTCATTCTTACAGGAGCCGTCCCACGAGAAATTCTCTTTCGTTTCGTGCCTTGAAAAGGGTAGTACAATGCGAGCATGAGCCTAAGTACATTCTTAACTTGCCAACGTTACCCTCTGTTAACCCTCTATCTTCTCACATTCTCCCGCAGCTGACCCTATCCTGATGTTACGGAGCGACTCTCGCGCTACTGGGAAATGTGACAGTTATTATTATATAGTCATCGACAGATGTTTGTGCATTGCTTCAGCGAAAACACTCCACAGCGCAGTCAAATGGCGTGACCTTTCGGTGAGCACCCAACGGGAATACAGAAGGGTCCGTGGTGTGGAAATTCACCTTTGCAACCCAATACTTACTTGTTATTAAGCGAATGTTTGATTTAAAGCGTGCACTATTTACCCGCTATTTACGCGGACGGACAACGCATACTCAGTATTTCATTTCTAAGGTAACCAAACTTAATGAACTGAATATAAAATGTAATTTACTTTCTTGAACGCTACAATTACAATTTTAATTTTGTTGAATTTACCGACCCTTAAGTAGTGACATTAGAGAAAGTTTATGAACTAACAACATCCGTCATAGATTCGTCGTGCCCTTAGTAGCGTCACCGCAGAAGTAATGTGAGGACTGATTCTAACTGAATTTGTATGTTAAATAGTACTAATTGGAACACTTCGTTTCTATCAACATTAGAAGCGTTTTAATTAATTTTCTGATTTAAATAAATCATACTTTTATTTTAATAGTCGATTGCGGCTTAATTGCGAATATTTCCTGACAATGCAAGTTATTCACCGAGCACTGAGAGAGAATGGCATGTGATACAGGGAATATTCGTTTGGAGAAAGTCCAAAACAAACTACAACTGCTTTGATAGAACCGCAGGATCTTGGGGACAACATGCAATCATTCAAGGAGGTTTTATTCTGAAGAAAAAACTCCACACTGTGTTTCTAATAAACGACTCGTATAACCTCATACAAATCTTCGTTTAAATCAGTCTTCTATTTCCTCGCCAATATGATACTCGTGACTATTTTAGAAAATTTTAACAATATGTAACTTCTGAGATTCCCTTCGAATTTTTCGGATGTGTTTCTTGGCAAAGGTGTTGTGAGAGCACGAGATTGAGCCAAAATTCTGGGTTTTATTTCTTTTTATAAATACTCGGAATGCTAACTTTTGAAGGTTCAAAGCTAATTCTTACCTAAACAAAATTGTCTAAAAATAATATCGTATTTATTGAAATCTTATTCTACAGCGGATAGCGGATTTCTTTTTCTCAATGAAAAGGTAACATTATTTACAATACCACACTTTCAATGTTCAAAAGTTCATATTTATACCTAATTACATTGAACCTCGTAAGTGTGGTATTGTGAATAATGTTACATGATAAGGTCCTTTCTAGATGTAAAAGACGTTTTATTTTAAAGACTAGATTTAATTTAAGGAATTTTTAATTTATCATGATTGGCGAAATTAATACCTACGCAATATCGCAATTTGCGAAATATATCCTGTTCGAAAAATAATATTCTTTATAACACTGACTTATTCCGATTGATCAAAATATTTTGTAAATTTACAAATTAGAAAAATATGTAGAACTGCAAAATTTTCAAATATACTCTTAATATTTGCAGATATTCGCTCCAAATGTCGAACATATAAGGAAGAAGAGAAATATTTTGGATGGTATTGTTGTTTGATTAAGCCATAAATTTATATTGGGAAGGTCGCAGACTTCTACCCAAATTTTATTAAATTTATAGTTATTTGTCCTCAAAATACATTTTTTTAAAAATATTTTATTCATATAAAGTACTTTTATTACGTTACAAAACTTTCGGTGGGGTCCCCGTTCTCCTGAACTCTATCCCTGGTTACATGCCTGGTTAGAAGTCAACCAATGAGAAGTGATCTTGGTAGATTTCGAATTAAACAAAATGGAGATTGTGGAAATCTTTTGAAGCTTATCTTTTCATATTTCAATACTGTTAGTTTTTAATAAAATGTCATTATATTTGGGGCGAGGGTATTTGAAAGGACCTCACAGTTTCTATAATGTTGTATTCAATTATGATATTCTATATACATTATATATTGGCCTATTACAACCATGTCTAATTTATTTCCTTATGAAAAAGATTTCTATTGTCTTGTTATAATAAGGTATATACATTCCATGAAACATAGTTGGTTCATTGGTTATACTCGGAAGTTAAATTTTCTTGAAGCAAAGAAACATAACTTGAGAAAAAAACATGAACGGAAAAGCATTGTTTTTTTTAGTTTACTGTATATTAGTCACGGTAAATTACATTATTGTCCTCAACGTGGTCATTGGTAGTTTGTAGCAGCAATAATTTATTTATTTTTTGTCAGTCTAACTGGCTTGATGTTGGTATAGGACTCGTACACAGTGTGGCCAACGCTTTTACATCGTCCATAAGTAATAATATTTGTGCCTCTAGTTATGTTGGTAGGACATTCGAATTTTTGTCAACTTAAATCCATCGCCAACCTCGGACATCAATTCAATTCGAGTGCTCTCGTGGCGTTTTTCTGTTTAGAGCGTGTAGAACGAATATTACCTTTTGTCTTCGTTTCTTGTGTTATCAAATTGTAATTATTTACAGCAAATAGTCGCTTTTGTGAGTAGTATTAATATTTATTTGGATATAACTCGAATTCGCAGAAGTTGGCAATTTGTGTTAGGTAACCATGTTGCATAATTTTCGGCAAAGTTACATAACTTGAAGCATAAAATTAAAGCGTACTTTTGACAATTATTCCGGACAATCTCGAGAGATTCAATCATTTTTCCCTGGTTCATAACATAACTTGTGGAAATCGGAAAATTTCCTTGCCCCCCCCTCTTTTAATTCGAACCCTAGTTCTTTCTCTCCGACTTTGAATCTCGTGTGAACAGTCTTCTTGTCACAGTGCGTCTGCACATGTGTTCGGAAGAAACACGCCAGATTCTTGCTAAACACCCCGAAGGCTGAACGTCGTTTGTCTTTCTCCTCTTGCCTCAAACACCCCTTCTAGAAATTTCTTTTGGATTCCACTCTCTCCGTCCGAAAGGGTATACTACTCGGAATTTTCGTGGGGGTGAGGAATTCTCTTCCGCTCTTTCTCTTGCTTCTCTACTCATTAACGAATTCATTAGCTGAAGGATATGTTAGTCTATTCAGAATCTTTTGTAGTCCATTCCTTGTGATGTAGTGGTGTATTGTCTTTCACCCTACAGTGTGTAACGTCCTGTTACAAGTACAAATATTTTCCAATAAACCCACAATACGTTAAATGAATCAGCGTAAGCTCGATAGCTTTACACGAATAGAAGCGACGCGGAATTAAGGCATGGTCGTAAGAAATATATATACGAGTGATATAAGAAGTTGGGCAACTCTTGTATCATTTTCTGTCCTCCTAATTTATTACTCCGTGAAATGGACGTGAATAGCTGGCAGGCAAATTCTGAGGACAGTACGGAGCATGATGACTTTTTGTGATCAATCAAGGAAAAACTAGAATTCGTGGAAAGATAATTGATAATTTTATTTGTCATTCACTCCTTCACAATTTCGGGGGCATTTATTTCACCGAGACATTCTTGTGATATCACCGAACGATGAACGTAAAAGGATGGTCAAGAAATAATTAAAAAGCGAGTGAGTTATCGAACAAGGGTAGAATAATAAAATTCTCAAGACTTTATAAGACCCCGTTTTACTTATGATAATCTCTAAAACTGTGAACTTGGCGAATCCTTATCGCTCCATGAAATTGCGGACGATACTTCTTACCCTCTCCCCCGATAGTAACGTAACAGGAGCCTTACACCCCCCGAGAAATAATACAGTTTTGCTTTCTGTTCGCGCAGGCTTCGTTATACCAACTTAAGCGTTCTTTTTTATGTCCGTATTCACACGAAGCGTTCGAGTACAAGTACTACAGTGTCATAATTTTTAATTTAAAAGTTCTCTGGAAAATACACACTATGGAACGCAGCGTTACCAGCCCCCCTATCCCACCGTGACGAAGCGTAATGTTATCAGCATTACCCCCAACCCCCTCACCCAAAGACGCCTTACGTGGGGGTTCCTTCAGCGAAAACCCGCGAACCTTTTTTATTGAACAATTTTTCAAAAATATACTTTGGTTTTTATGAGAAGTTGACTTCAGAATGTATTTTAAAATGCCTGACAATGTACATTAACAAGCAACAATTTCGCTAAAATCCTAGAGTAATCCAAATGCTCCTTGGTGTTACTCCAGCTTCACTCGCCGGTTGTTGAATCATGAATCATTAGTTTGTTTGAGACGAAGTAATCTCTCCTTTGGTGTGTTCTTAAGGACAGACATAATGTCAAGGTTTTCCTTGACTGAGAGCCCAGTTTTACAATATTGCTAAACAATGTCATATAGTAAATATCTATTTTTTTACATAAAAACCTACTTTTTTACGTACTTGTTTCGTAATACGCAAACGTTTTTTTATATTTTTAGTGATTATAAAGCAGTCACAAATATGGCATCACGTCATCATACAGATTGCCTCCCACGTAGATAATCTTAACTATGCGTGGGCAGCTCCAAAAAGAAATACACAAAGAATAGAATAAAATACAGACAAAGACATACAGATGCTGTGCCAAACAGTGTAACAGCGCTGATTAAAAATATCAATTTAGAACAAATGGAATGATTTATACCCCAACTCAAAACAGCAAGAAACATTATTAAATAAAAATCTGAAATTACAATCGACGAAATAAAAATTGAGTTAACAGCAAGTTAAGTATTCTCAAGAATGAGATTTACATTATAAATCCATTTTTAATACGATTTTAATGTTACACTTTTTGTCTAGATGATATTATGATATTGTATTATTTAATATGCAACTTACTAAATCTAACCCAAATTATCGAAAGATAATTAATTATTCAAAAGTTGTGAACGAAATGCCATTACGTCTTTCGACTTCAAATGTAAGGAGTTTTTTAAAATCCAAACACTTCTAAATTCGAACAAATCGAATCACGAATTCTCTCTGGATCCCATACACATTTCATCCCACAAATATAGATAACCTCAAAAAAAAAAAA
>NNCF01128546.1:716844-729268 GCA_002313205.1 Laupala kohalensis | reverse complement strand
ATGGCTGAGTCTTTCGGCGAGTCCCACACGCGGGGAGAGTCATGTTGGCTCTCCCTAGTGCGTAACTGCATTTTCCCTACCTGTACAAGTTTTAAGGGCTCTAATGACCTCGATGTTGACGAGCCCTAAATCCCCACAAAAAAAAATCCAGAGTTTCAACACACCTCATCTACCACCTCATCAACTTCCTCACGTTCTATAATTTGCCTGTACATTTATGGTCCATCGACTATCACCTCATCCTACATGTACCAGAAATTTCAACTAAAATTTCTGTACAGTTGTAAATCTTCTTACAAGTAACGTTAACAATCATAATTAATACAATTTCCCACCCAAAAATTTAATTTTCCTATTGGGTTATTAGGATGGTGAAAATATTTTGTAATTGAAATTTTATATCTAAGGGAAAAAAAATTCTTTACGCTAAGTACAGACAGCAATGTAGTAGTAGTGAAAGAATGAGATCAATTCCAGTTCAGATACTTTCCAAAAAACTAACCAAAACACCACTCTGTATAGTGAAAAACAACAACGTGGAATGGCTTTAATTAATAATTCATTTCTGCAAGATACATGATAGACTGAAACCTGATTTCTTATAATATCAATTACAAGGAAAACAAATACAATTTCCTGAGGCGCTTTATTACTAAGTTAACATGATTTTAAAAATAAAATCGTTATAGTAAAATATATATTTTATAAAGTTTTAAATATTACTTTTTTACAATATAATTTTTTAAGTAGGTTCATTATAAAGGAAAGTTTTTGTAAACATATTTTTTTAAAAAATTTACTTTGTGATTCTGAAAATAAAATTCCGATTCGCGACGAAAATTCATTGTTTTTAAAACAATTCCAGAGTGCGATTAATTAACTTTTTACATCAGCAATTTCCTTATAATTTATGTCTTTTAGTGTCATCTTTATAAAGAGTATGATTCAGAAACACTTCACCAATCTTGGAGTATGGTTCATTTTAACACAACGTTTTATCCATAGTTAATGTGCTGCTTATAAGCTAGTGTATCAGTTATCGAACAGGAAAATCTCGTTATAAATATCCCAAATAACCTCCCCAGGCTTCTACAATATTCCACTCTTCCAAATTATCGGAAAGGGCTTTCGGTTCATGAAAAGTATGGAAAGGACATCGGACGCAATGGACCACTTTCGCCTGTAAAAACAAAGATCATAGTACTTACCAATCATCGGTCTCGCAGTCCCGAAATCCTTTCGCAAAGGGGTTACTTTGGACCTTCAGGCGGGTTATCTGGGGAATAAGTAAAAAATTCATTACTTTTTCGCAAAGTGAACTTGCACATGACGATGCTTCTCCGAAAATGTAACTAGATGACGTATTAAAACATAAATGAAAAAAAGTTTTTATTTTTATAATATAAAATAAGTAAGCTGCATTATCTTGTTTCCATAAGTGATTTAAACGTGTTAATTTTTATAAAACTTTTTTCCTTCATCGTGATTGCGTTATGAATTTTTCCCTTATTCATAAAACTTTAACATTTATATAAGTAATATATAGAAAGTTTTCTAATCGTGAGAAAATTCGAAAGCGAGATTTCGACGGAAATGTCCGTTTCTGATTCAGAAAAAGTTGTTTTTGGCATAACGACCGTCCATCTGTGCGCAGCGATTCTGAATAAATGGATGAATATATTTAATTCATATTTATCATTTACTGTAGAATTTACTTGTTACTGTAGAATGTCGTGCTATAATTTCTTTTTTTTACTATAAAACAAAGAGTACTTCACATGAAGGTCAAAGCAATCTTTCAAATATTTCTCATAAACGACTCCAACGATTTTGCTTAAATTTTCTCTACGTAAGGTACAATTAGTATGTATTTCATCCGCATTAGCGGTATTTCGCTTGAAAGTTTGATATAAACGCAGTAGAATAATTTCTGTCTGCTACACTTACACAATAGTTTACTGTTTCAAGAAGCTTCAATAATAATAAGCAGTGTAAATGGACCAGGCTGACGTAGAATACACTTTTCGTAAACTGAAATGAAAGGTATGATAATGATAAAATACATGGGAGGATAGCAAACGTACCGCAGATACGAAAATACATTGATTTCTGTCTACAGCGAAATTACATTTACATAACACTTTTACGATATTTTTTGTCACTCTATGCTGCAAATGAAAAAATGTATATGAGAAAGTATGTGCAATGGTTTTGCACCGCTAGATTTTTAAAATTATTATCATTAATAGTTGTTTTTTTCCCATTCAATATTCAACTCTTACTACGCAATCTAAAAGTTAAAAAATATACTAATTTATTTTCTTTTACCCACTGACATTAGAATAACAACTACTTATTCAAAGTATTTTTATACCTAAACTTTACCTAGTCTCACAGCGAAAGAAAACGAATGACCGAGGAGAAAACGAAGACCACGTCATAGTCGAAGAGCCAATGCCAGTATTGCGAGATTTTGCCTCTTCCTCGCTGTATACACGTGGGCGTTTTACTCGTGTCAGCATAATCTTGGCGAGTTTACGTCTGGATGCTTACACCTACATCAGCCGATTCGTAGAGCTGGCAGTAATTGCTGTTTCAACTGTGACAGATAGAAGGCTTGATCACTAACTTTTGACCGAAAGGACACCGCACTTTCGCTACATCGCTTACTACATCTTGTTACTTTTCTTTCACTGCGAGGACCTGACCTCTCCTAACCTATGCACCTATGTATATAGCCTGGAAGATATTGCACGATCTGGACTCCCGAAAAATAGAGTAAGAAATTAATTCTACTAAAAAAATGCTAAAACTCCCCTCTTAGTGAATATAAATTAATTATTAAAAAGGATAATGAATTGTCAACTTCTTGAATGCTATTGAGTGGGAAGTAACCGGATTTATTTATAAGATATCACTTTCTCCCCACTCCAGAACAAAATAAATTTTGTACCATTTCAGAAAGCATAACTCTATACATATAATAGTTGATATTGTGGTATTGAGCTTCAGTCAAATTGTTTCCCCCTCAAGACTAGAGAATACCATTTTAAAAACAGAGAAATTAATTGAGAAAAGGAGACAAACTAAATCGTAAAATATATTTCTCCCATGTTCTGTGAGCACCGAAATTGGTGACTTAATTTCCTCGCTTCCTGCGAAAAAAAAGTACTATACGCTGAATGTAGTCACATAAAGTAGTATACCAACAGAATTACTGAGGATTCACTCGCGTGTATTTTGGAATCTTCCATAAAAAGTGACCCATTAATGCGAGTACCTGGAAATACTTTATCCTTTCAGAATTCGTAATTTTTCTTTGCCAATTTTCCACTCATTCGTTAATATTTCTTATTCATCCTATCTCGTTCCCTGCAAAATAACACTGGAATATACTTGGACGTTCAAATGAAAAAGAAAGAAAATTCTGTTTTATCGGTTTCGTAAACTTCTTAATATCACCGTTTTGCAGACAAGTGTGTCTTGTTTCTTTGTGCAGATGTTCGTTGATACATTATTGAGATGGAACATAAACGATAGATCCAATGTGATCGTTCGTCTCAAATGCTCACAGTGGCAGATCTAGACCGTAGTCAAGGGGGTGGGGGCTAACCGGGAGGGGATCTGGGGATCATTCCTGTTTGAAAAGCACCGTTTCGCAACACAAATTTTATAAATATTTTTATAAAAATAAAATACATTAACTCATCAAATAGTCAAGAATTAACGATATTAAATAGTAACAAAATTTATTAGTTTTTTTAGTGGCAAAGTGTGCCTGTATCTGTTGAGAGTTCAGGTCCAATGAGAGGGGGAACTATAACTCCCTTAGCCCCCCCCCCATAGATCCAACACTGAATGTTCATTCTCCCTACTTCTTAATTTTTCTTCTTTATACTATTTACTTAATTTAAAACTTCCGCCGTATATTTTTGATCATGAACTCGAAATATCAAGTGTCATACTTAAATTTAAATTGCGAGGACAATGAACTTCATTTATTTGTCATATTTTTTACGTATTTATTCAACAGATACCACGAACTATGTGAGCTTTATACGGTTCACGACACCTTTACATTTCTAGAAGTTACTACGCTTCAGTGCATTTTGAGGCCACTTTACGGCTTTACAGACTCTGGAGAGCGCTGAAGATAACCTCTGCGCATCGGCATTGCTTTGAAGAACAGCCGTAACACTAGACACTTATCGTGTCCGAGGTGGACGGTAGTGACTTCCCGCAGAGAAGAAGCAGAAAGAAATTAGGATTTCGAACTCTTCCCATCGAATACATGGACTCCAACATACGCAGCGTTTTAAAGTTCCACCCTCAAGGTAGTATCAGCGCAGGTAGAATTAAATCGGCATAAATAGAGTAACATTTACTTATTGTGATTTAAACTTGAGAAACATACCTCACTGAACATTTAAGTCAAATAATTGCAATGATAGCAATTATAATTGATGTGTTATACTTTGCATCTTGTGGAGGAAAGATTTATTTTCAATCAAAGACAAATTTTTAAGTCACGAAAGTAATGGAAGTTCACTTTGATTTGTAGTAAATTTTCCGTAGTATTTTTTTTACATCACTTTCATCTGCATCACCGCATATTACAAGAATATATTTCACTTTTTCCGAGTTGTGATGCGTAAATCTCGAAGTATTTGCGCTCGGCCGCCATGTTTTTACTTTATGCTCTTGTGCATTTCAAACGAGTCAAGCGAGTTCCTGAATATTGTTTACACTATAATTCAAACTGATAGATGTAAATTAAATAATGTTTATTTTATCATTATAATTCATAATGGTGTGTCATTAAAATTACTATAAAAATAAAGAAAACAACTATACCAACTTGGAGCGCTCGTCCCACCTTCAATTCCTACAATGTTCGTTCCTGGCTGCATTTATACAAGTTACTAGCGAGCATAGCTTCGTACAGANCATTTCAAACGAGTCAAGCGAGTTCCTGAATATTGTTTATACTATACTTCAAACTGATAGATGTAAATTAAATAATGTTTATTTCATCATTATAATTCGTAATGTTGGGTTATAGAACATTAACAATAAAAATAAAGACAACAACTATACCAACTTGGAGCGCTCGTCCCACCTTCAATTCCTACAATGTTTGTTCCTGGCTGCATTTATACCAGTTACTAGCGAGCATAGCTTCGTACAGAAATTTGGTGGCTAGTGTCGAATCCTTCGTTATAATTAAGTATCAATTAAAAATGGCATGTCTAAAATACTTCATAATATAACTTAGAATATTAATTATACATCCCAACGCGGGAGCGGTGGAGCTAGTTCAGAAACGCGCTTGTAAAATCTAAACTATTCATCCAAATGTTACGATTTCAAGCGAGTTTCCATCGTTGCACATAAAATAACGAATAGGATTTCGCAAAGATTCATATTTTCCTACATCGATTACTCTTTATTATAAATATTTTAACTTAAACACGACTACTTTTCAATAGAGAACAAAAACGATCAATTATTTGTAGAGAGTTATGGAGAATAAAACGTTAACTTTCGTATATCGGCTAAAAAGCTTTCGCGACCATTCTTTGCGAGATGAACAATATTGTCATACACTGATTTTCACGTTTTCATATTTGCGCCATGCACGCAAATCTACCTCTCTGACGATGAATTTATAACGCATCTTCGTCGGACCCACCTCGCAAAATATGCAATCCTTCCCTTACAAACACTTTCCTGCAAAATTAACCAACGAAGATGAGCTGCATTGTCATTTTGCCGGGAGTTGGATGGTATCTAGGGTTACGTTGTTAATGAAAACTGAGTCATGGGATAATTGCTGTACAGTACGTATGTGGGACCGTTGGGGGCAGCCCGTCCTGGGTCTCATTTTAAGTCACTAAAATGAAAATAATGTGGAAATTTGAACTTATAATTTTATAACAGGAAAATAAGTAATATACAGCTGAAATAAAAGAAAAAGTTTACCTAACTTAAAGCGTTTCTGTACTTGAATACGAGGAGCTACCAAAAAGACGTCCGTACCCGACATCATAAGGTTTAGATACGCTAGAGCGTAGTGTATACAGGGACTGACTCACAAGGAGGCCCCTTTGCATTTCCTTTCTTGAAAAGGATGGTGTAGTTTGTGCATACTTATATTCCTAACTCGCAAACATTGTCCCTTCACCTGTTCACATTCTCCCTCAGCTGACCCTATCCTGACGTCTCAAAGCGCCTCCCGAGCTGCAGGGAATCCGCGTTAAACATTCCACAAAGCAGTCAAAAGTCATGACCCGTACGTGGGCGCCCTGATGAAATACAGTAGACAGACATCTTTGCATTCCGTTACTTATGTTATAAAGCGAATGTTTTCGGTTTAGCACGAAACATTGCCTGATCTACCATATCCGGAGGTCAGCTCAGGGACGGAATAATTGATCTGGCGACGCCGGAATCAAACCCAAATTACTTACCCTTTGGTTCTGATACGCGGTGACTGCGGTGAAGGCAGTTTCCCGGAAAATGAAGGGCTTGCTGAAGAATGGACCTCCCGCACCTTCAGGTTTCACCAGCACATGAAGTCGAGGCTGGTATCGGTGCATCGAGTTCAAGATGATCTGAACAAAGCAAGGATTTTTCCTTTACATCGCTTTTAAGAAATAAAATGATGTATTAATTATCTGTTTATTCGAATTCTTATTCATCACATTTCGTTGTGAATAATATATACCGAAATTTACATTTTTTCTTCCAATTATAATATTCCTGTTTTGCAACTCCCTTAGTGCAGCCAATTGAGCGAGGTTTAAACGTCTTATCGCATTCATATCGATCCCATCCTCAGGATCAATTATTGTGCCGCTAAATCCACTTCATTTTAGTAAAAAAGAACTCCTGTCAATGGATCAATGGAGATCTAGTCTCCATCACTCAAAAGATTTACATCTACTGATATGCAGCCAATTTTAATTGTTTCTCTGATTATGTAATCCATTAATAATAATAATAATGGTAATAATAAATTTATTGTCAAAAAACAGTACAAACTGCTTATGACCACGTGGAGGACAAAAACTAATTTACTCTCCAAAGCAAGCAAGGGACCATCCCATCAATTCCGATCAAGGGCCCTAAGGCAGAGGCGGATTCAAAAATTTCAGCAAAAGTTCCTAGATAAGATAAAAAGTTAGCTGCGAGTTATAATACTAATATAATGTCAATATGTTTGTAATTTAACGCAAAAAATTTACATGTACAAATTATTATCGAACTGTAGATTATTCTGAGTATAGTGTTTAAAAATCATAAGAATTAAAATAAAACTAAATTCAAGATTTATTGTTACAATAAATACGCCCTTAGACAAAGCCTAGAGAACCTGTATAAGAAATCTGCCTCTACCCGAAGGAAAACCGGAGCAAAACCCGGGCCAGGATGGGGCTACAGAATTAATGTACATAACTGTGCCAAAGTTGAGTACACACAAAACTAAATTAATATGAGCCATACGACAACATAATCATGTAAGAAAATAGTTTTTGAAATTGTTATATGTTATTTAGAAAGTACTACAGCAATGGCTTGATAAAGTACAAGATGGATTTAACTTTTATTAAAATATTAACCATTCTTTGAATTTTATTGCAATAACTTTTAAGAACTGTCCTTTGATATTTCAAAAAATTTCATCCATAACATTTTACGATTTTTATGTTATAGACATTCCATAAAATTCACTTTTATTAGTATAGATAAGCGGTGTCTAACTTCTCAGCCCGCGAGCCATTTTCAACGCATTTTTGATTGATCGGGCTGGCACGGGATGGGGTGTGGCAGAACGTTATTTATTACCCAACGAATGAATATTTATTAGTAACCTGATATTTTGATTTTCTTAAAAAAAATTAGTATTTCAAACTGGAAAAATTAAATATAGTATTTTTTTTAAATATTTAGTATTATAATAAAGTGTTTTTATTTCGTTATATATGACGGCGTGATTGCGAACGCTAGTTTCTATTTTTTCACATCGGATATGATCCGTGATATATTAATTCTGACAACATATATTTATAAAACTATGCACCCCACAGGTTGATAAAAATTTGATATAAAATGTACTATTACTCGGGGGCCACTAGTTGCACAGCGCTGATAAATGTAACGGGAGGTGAGATATCAAAGTTTCGTCTTAATTTTCTGACCTAAGTTATCCGTGAACTGCCTTCCCAAAAGTTTGACATAATTTTGGAATATTATTTATGACTTTAAGACAAGGGATCGCACAATTGAGATTTTCGGAGAAGCAGTTCGAGAATCTAAAGTTGGTGAATCACTGTGTCATAGCAATTGGAATGGTTATATATCATGTTTCGTCAAATGTCGTTGACATTCTCTTGTCGGCAAAACATGATAAAATTAAGGTTGATGATCAATTATGATAACGTGATTGATAGAATGACAGTAACGGGGAATTCTTTCTCTCGCTCAAACCACGCATTCCGCTTGTTGAGTGACCGAACTATCAATCAGTTGAACGCGCCCAATCAACTGACCTACATGGGCCGCTGGATCTGCAAACACGGGCTTAAAGTAGTACTAGCGTAAGTAGAATTAAATCACTAAAGTATTTTAAATCGGATTAAATAAACAGAGTAACCTGTACTTATTGTGATTTCAACTTGAAAAACATACTTCACCGGTCATTTAAATGAAATAATTGCAATTATAATTGATGATTCAGTTATAATACATTGCGTCGCATGGAAGATACATGTATTTTCAAAAGAAAGACGAGCTTTTAAATCACTAAAGTGGTGGAAGATTACTTTGATTTGTAGTAAATTTTCCGCAGTATTTTATCTGTCACGGGACATTAAAAAATATATTTTACTTTTCCGATGTGAGATGCTTCAATCACGACGCTGTTTGCGCTCGACCTCCATACTTGCATGAAATGCATAAGAACAAGTACGAATGAAGCGAGTTCCTGTTTTTTTTCTATACTATTAACTTGTAGATAGCAATTATAGAAATTAAATCACGTTTTTTTCATCATTATAATTCATAATGTAGTGTTATAAAAAAACAATANAACAATTATATTTATCAGTGATTTTACTAACTTTGAGCGCTAGCCCCACTTGAAATACCAGCAAGAGGGGTAGTCGAGGTATTTTTCTAAAAACATTTAATCCATATAAAAGTAAAAATTATAGCTATCCTGGTTCACACTTGTATAGGAAGTGATTCACGTGAAAGTTAGGTTACGAGATTTAGCTTATTTTATCCTACGTTAACCAATGGGAGACTCGGGCGCGCAGATGTCTAGCGGCAACTCTGTAGTAAAAGGGTCGACTTGAAATTCTATATCAAAATTCGTATGTTCGTTTACATATTCCCCACCTCAATTCGCACCCCACCAACGTTCGATCTCCGAATCCTCTGTTCTGAATTCAGTTACTCAATAATTGGTGTTTGTTACGAATTGCAAGGCGAAACT
Organism: Laupala kohalensis; assembly: GCA_002313205.1. Classification (NCBI taxonomy): domain Eukaryota; kingdom Metazoa; phylum Arthropoda; class Insecta; order Orthoptera; family Trigonidiidae; genus Laupala; species Laupala kohalensis. The sequence continues at coordinate 719,769 of NNCF01128546.1, read as the reverse complement.
TACGTGTCCATTTTCATCCAACTGGTGATTCGTGAGCTTCAACTTGTCGAAGGACACGGTCTGCTTCATCCAGTGGGCTCCGTCGGCTGGGGAATCGGGATGTACGCTAACGCGAGGCGGAGAAACTGGGTCTGCTTTTCCCGCCACGATCCAACTGGAACTGCGCATAATCAACCATTATTCTTCTCATTCGCTGTTTACAATCTGACGCATTTTTCTATATCGAGGGATGATTCCCCAAGTTCAGGTTTCGATTTCGAACGCGCTCCGCCAATCTGAAGGAGACTTGAGTAATTGCGAAATGCCATGAAGTAGGAAGGCAGCGAACAGAAAATTTCAGCACTACCAATCGCTTTCGATATCACTCGGAGAGTCAGGTAAATTAGGGACACCGTCCACATAAGGCTACGATATATTCCAACACGTTTCCATACAACTATATTAAGATTTTTTAATAAAGTAAAATTAGAAACTCTATTTTTACTATTTTTATTCTATTTAGGTTCGCAAAAATGGGCTCTTTTCTATACATGCCACATAATTGAAGATGAGTAGTTAACATTGTCTGGACTATTACAGGCTTTTTCTACCATTGCAGGGCAAGTATTTCATTATTTGGTTCAGAAATCCTGTGCACATCGGAGATGATATATATTCATGGGTTGGCAAAATGCAATAATCTGGCGCACTAGACATACAACATGACTAAAGAACTAATTATCCGTTACTCGATGAAAATATTCCATACACTTCACTTTTCCGGTCGTTACCGGATAATGCGAGCGCATATATGATGTATGTAGCAGCGTACTTTTTGTTTAAATTTTGTTACATGAAGATATTTTTCCTATTATAAGTTGTCTCGATTTAACTATACGAAACCCATTTTAAAGGGTCCATGAACCCTTATAAATGGGTCAATGAAAATAACCCTTTTAAATGGGTCCAGGAAATGGACTCTGTTTTCGATGATCCGATAAGTTTATTCAGTTTCGTCAATAAGTAGATTCCATTTCAAACCGAATTTATTTGTCTGGACTGATTAGAACTTACTTGTGGAAGGAGTACTTGTATCTCTTGTCATCCACAGGTACGAAATCCATCATTAGATTGTACTGAATGTGTGGATCCAACCCCGTGAGACGAACCTGGAAGGTCGGGAACATCCGTCTGAAAACGGAAAAAAGAGGCTGAATGAAGTTGTAATACAACTACGAATATTCAGTTTGTTTACAGTAATGGTCTGCAATAGTTTGTTTCAAAATACAGTAGAAGCCCTCTTAGCCGGATCAAGCGATCCGCAGATTAACCAGTCCATACCGTGGAACAGTTTTTCTCTTTCAGCTGGCAGGTATTTTTTTTAATAAATTTAATGCTTATTAATTTTTACTGATTAAAGTTCAATATTGATTTGTTTGATGGTCCTTTCCTGGAAATTTCCTGAAAAGTAAAACGGGGTGACGCGTGAAGTGAGGTGCGCGATGTGTTTGCGGTGGAGGGCAGAAGGGAGAGGGAGTTCGCCTGTTTGGTTTTTCTCTTTGCTTCAGAGACTATTTTTCTATGAATCAAAATGTACAATTACCAAATTTTCAATGAATCAATTATTTTGTGTTCGTTTATTATGTACATACAGTATAAGAAAATTAGTAGCGATGACGTCTCATTTGCTTGTTAATTCGTTATAACCCGATGAAATTATTGTTGGCTCTTTTCGAACGAAAATCGTTTTTCCACGGGAATCTCGGATTAATCGACCAAACGTGTCTATGACCTCCGTCTCGAGTGGTTCTCCTGTAGTTTGTGAACAGTTATCGTCTACAGTAATTGGTTTCAAACATTTTTTGTTTTGTCACGAAAGCTTAGGTCCGATTGGCAAATACCGATAAAATAGTGGACGTATTAATTTCAAATATGCATATATTGTTTTGTTTAGAAAATACTCTATAATCAGTACTCAATCCGGATTCCGCGTGTACAATACCTTGTAGCTCCTTGCTTATACCGGTTTTTTTTTCACAGAATGCTGAAAGAAATAAAATAATTGTATATGTAATCACCGAACAAGTTGGAAATTCTATTGTCGAAAAACACAGTCATGATGCGTAAGTTGATTCACATACTCATCCCGGAAAAGAAAATGTTATCACTCATTCGAATTTCTTTGATGAAGACTATGTGAATGTGTGGAAGCTTTTCAGTTCTTGATTCGTCACAAATTAATGGAAAACGTTTCACCATTTTATTTTAAAAATTTCACCTTTCTTAAAAATAAATCCCCTGTATTCTTCCACGCAGAATGAACAACTGCAAGGTACAGTTGAATGTGCACCGGAAGTGCCCTCTATTCGTTTTCGATAATCGTTTCGATAATTATTTTTGGGAAATATGTAGATCCTCAAGAGTGCATGAGACTATGATGAGCTAGTAAACACAAATGATATTGGAAGAAAAAATAATTAACTATTTGTGAGTGTTCAAACAAGTTGCGCGAGATTGTTTAAAAGACACTTGTATTGAACTTTCATTCTAAGTAGCAAATCCTTCGAGATGCATTAATGTCTAAACAATCCTGTTTACTCGTAATCATAAGAAATCGCTTTTGAGATCACAGGCAACATTTTCCCCCGAGGGCGTACGGGACGATAACCAGACACTGCAGCAGCGCAGATCGCGACTTTTTACTAAGCATACGCCCACCCACGTTCCCCTGCTTGCGACAGCACTTCACTAGTGACAATAATTACAAACAAATGTGATCAGAGAACACAAAAAGGACTGACAAGGCGAGGTCGCGACTTGGGAAATTGACTTCGGGGTGAGATTTCGTAGAAACGTGGTACAACCTAAGGGTCATCAATAGTCGGAGTAAGAAAGCGCAATAACCTACCAATTCCAAGAAAAAGCTCTTACGTTGTAATCTCAGTA
>NNCF01128546.1:635206-708796 GCA_002313205.1 Laupala kohalensis | reverse complement strand
ATTACTATTAGACATATATATTTATTTATGAGATAAGTGTTGACTACATGGTGACTACCGTGAGAAAGTATTCGTCGTCCCTACGACACCGATCTGTGGCGAACAGTCTTCAGTTAAAAGAAGGTATTTTGCCTCTGATTGATAATCACTTATTCTTCAGGTCTTTACTTTACAATTATTCATAGGTATAAGGCAGGGATCCCCAACCTTTTTGCACTCAGNACCCATTTATTAACACTTGTGACGTCAGCAGGCGAAATGGTTGCGCAGGAAGCAGCGGAGATTCCGCTCCGATCCGCTCCGATCCGCTAGATGTGTCTTTGCCCATAAGATAACACAGGTCGACGATAAAAACGCTCCGCTCCGCAGACGCAAATGTGTCTTTAGATTTTGGCTACAATAAGTCGCATATGCTATTTTATACTTCCAATTTTACCGTTTTTGTTTACCAATAATTTATGATTTATAAATACGTATAGTTTGCGAGGTTTTAGCAAACTTTACTGCAACCTTACAAACTGTCAGGTACTTGAAAGCATCTCGCTATACCTTACTGCAGGGATCCCCAAACTTTTTGCACTCAAGAGCACATTCTAGAATGCCGGTCGGGCGGCGGGCATCTTGTTCATTTCAAGGTATATTTATAGTTGGACGTAATCAATAATGCATATAAAGCACAAAAAATATTTAATTCTAAACTATTGTTATAAAATATAGAAATTGTTTATATTTTTATGTAAAATAAATAATAAGTAGTAAATAACAGTATAAGAATTCTGGTAATCTGCTTAAATTGGGGCAAATATGCAACGAATAATTAATTTTAATAGCAACTTTAAAATGTACTTTATAGCTAAAAATTGCAAGCAACAGGTTAGAATACGAAAAATATCAGTTACGGTCCGGACTAAGTTTATTAAGATTTTAATACACCAAAAATATTTAATTGAAATTTTTATTGGCTGATCTTTAAAAAAATTGACCAATCAGAATTGCCTAAATTCGACCTTATTACCAAAATTCTTTATAAAAAATAGAAATATCAAAGACAATTTGATCGCTGGCATTGCATTTCATTGACCATTGCTTCGTAATTAGGAGAGTATGACGATATTCCTGCTCGTAAGCAATCATCAAGATATTCATCTGTAAGTCGAGATCTGTACTTTGATTTTATGATATTCATTGCTGAAAACAATGATTCACACAAGTATGTAGAACCGAAAAACGATTTAATTTTGTATGCTGCTTTTTTCAAGAAAGGAAATTTGTTTATGTCAACTATATTCCAGAAGTCCTCATCTGATTCAATAGATTTTAGGAAAATGTAGTTCTGAAGGTCCGAAATTTCTAGCTCCAGTTCTTCTGTCCTTACTTGGATAAGTTCTGCAACATTTGCTGCTATTTCGGTTACGTTTACTTGGTAAGTAAATGGATTGACAAGAAAAGTGACAATTGGCTCGATGATATTAAACTGATGAAATCGCGTTTGAAACTGGTCTTGAAGTAATTGAAGGTTGATGACAAATCAATGTCACCGTCGCCTTTTTTTTATATATATATTTGGAAAATGCACAAGTGACTTCTTCTGCAGATGTGATATCCACAAAACCAGTTTAACTTTAAACGAGTTTACAAACCCTATCATAACAGCTATATGTTTGCCTTTTCCCTGCAGCTCTGAGTTTAAATAATTCAATTTGTCCGTTATGTCTGTGATGAAGCCCAAATCCAGCAACCAGCAACTTCAATAAAATTCAATAAAATTTTGTTTTTTATTATTGAGATAAATTTTTATTTCTTCAATTAAATTTACAAATCTTGCAAGAACTTTGCCTTTACTGTGCCAACATACTTCATTATTTAGAATAAGATCAGGATCAGAATTTTCTAATAAGACCTTGAAAAGACGGTGTTGCAAAGGCGCTGCTCGAATAGAGTTGACAATTTTTGTGACTATTTTTATTACATGTCCGAAGGGTAGTATTTTACCACACAAAACTTCCTGGTGGATAATACAGTGATACGACAAAAAACTTGGAAATGATTTATCATTCTTGCAGAGAGCAACAAATCCACTGATATTACCACCCATTGCTGGTGCTCCATCAGTGGTTATCGCAGACAACTTGTGCAAAGGCATATCTATTGACTTTGCACATGTTCTAAATGTGTTATAGATATCCTCACCTGTTGTTCGTCCTTTCATGGGTAATATTTTCAGTAAATCTTCTTTTACGGGAAAGTTACTAAATACCATTCTCACCATAACTGCTAAATGTGTTGTGTCTGATAAATCTGTAGACTCGTCAAATTGTAGTGAAAACCAATCACATATTTCCAAATCATTCTTTAATTGAGTTTTTATGTCCTTTGAAATGGTATGTAATCTTCTTGTGACGGTGTTATCTGACAACTGTAAGTTTTGTATTGCTGACATAATCTCACGTCTGTTAGAAAATCCCTCAAACAAACAATCAGCACCAGTCAGAAATGCTTCTTTTAACAATTCACCATCTTGGAAAGGCTTTTTCTTCTTTGCGAGCAGGTGAGAAATTTTGAAAGAAGCAATCGTGGCCTTTTTAGAATTTACTACAGGCCTAGTGAAAACCGACTGTTGGGCATTCAGGTTTGATTTAAGTTGAATTATTTTCTTCTTTCTTAATTCAGATTTAAGTGGATAGCTCGTATTAAAATTTGCATGGACTGTTTGAAAGTGGCGTTCAACATTGTTTTTTTCGGCACTGCAACACTATTGCCGCACAACAAACAAACGCAATTATTTTTAAAATAGACGAAACAATATGATTCCTCCCAGTCAGTGTTAAAAATGTAGGATCGTTGTCTTTTATTTGATCCACTCATTTTGGGGTTAAAATAACAAAGTATTTAAAAGCTAGGAATAAATAATAAACATAGATCGAATGTACGTTTATCTTACACAGCACAAACCAACCTAGCTTACCCCACCACTCACGCCGACGTAAACATTACATAGGGCACTGATATATTTATTCAGCAACTTTTCCATTGTTGTTCAGATCAATATCGTGAACGCATTACTAGAGGGCGTTATGACAGAGACAAACTAAACTAGACCCAAAAGATGCTATTTTACCAGGCTTATGAATGATTTTCTGGAAAGAATTATTATTTTGAAAATTATAACGATATAATTATTTTCGTATATATTTCTCTGTTTAATTACTAAATATTAATTTTTTTCATGACATTTTATTGTAAACTTAAATAATTTTTTTATCGTGGTCACACAGCGGCGGTCACACGTGAAATGGACGGCGGGCGCCACGGTGCACACGGGCATAGGGTTGGGGATCACTGCCTTACTGTATACCTCTCTCTACTGTCAAGGAGACAAATAGTTTTCTCATAAGGGATTTCTTCCCCGGAAAGTTTTGGAGAAGTTCTCATGTTTTGGAACTTTTTTGGGTGAGGGGTGGGGGTGTGCTGAAGACTTCTTCGTACCTTCGAGAAAGTTCAAGAAATACCCAAAACTTTCTTGGCCCTTTTCGGATTATTTTATGAAAACTACACAATATGTGAATTAAATATTATACACCAGGTGTTAAAGTTGTATAAATAATTGTTCATAGCAAAGTTAGAATATATATCTTTCCTCTGTATGTCAAATATATTTACTATAAGAACCATATGCAGTTACTTTTAAGAATTCAATCAATGCAGGATACAAATGCTGTGCGGTGCGATAAAGACAATTATTATTTGTACTGATAAATCTAGAGTGGGGAACTCACACTTATGTTACGTTAAACATCGCCTAACATGAGATTTGATTTCAAGAAGTATCTAATTGTAACTTATTTGTTTGTACATATTTACACGTTTCTTCTGAAAATCAATTCGGTCGATTGGATATTCGGATAAATGGTCTTTGGATAGTTGGATTTTTCTGTATATTAATGTAAACCATCACACACAGAATATTAGGTTACTTAAAGAATATATATTTTTTAACTTCTCGGGAATCCCCCGCGCCGGTCCCCAGCGTGTTAACACGTGATACTAAACACTGCACGCAGAGGTTTGATAAACTTCTCGCTAGTATTTTAATGAAACAATACGATCACTTACCGTCCCGCTCTGGTGACAATCATTTCCGTGCCCAGCTGGTGAAATTCATCCCATAAGGGCTTCATCTCCAACGTGGCATTTGCATTTATGAGCGCCGGGTGCGTGTCTCCAGTGTCCGGGGCATCACTTCCCGCGCCGTCGTTGCAGCCGTCACCTCCGTTGTCTGTCGTCGGTTTATGGCTCCCTCGGGCGTCGTCGTTGCCTTCACTCACTCTGGTCGCCGAGAGGTTGTTGTTGGTCTCTTCGCTGGTGGCAGGGGGAGAAGCCGACGGTGCTGAGGGGAAGTCCCGGGCTTTGTCCGCGCTTTGGAGACATGCTACACTCACATGTGAAGGAAGATTCAAATAATTATTCTTTGACAGGTAGGGAGAACTCATCTGATTTTTCTTTAAAAGTATCTATGGAATAGATCTAAATATACTAATTACTCGATTATCTCTAAAATAACAAAATAAATAAATAATAATAATAATAATTCAAAATTTCTTCATTATTTTTGTATAAACGATAAAATTGGCCTCCTTGGTAGCTGAAGGTTAGAGCTCTCGCTTGCGGTTGAGAAACCCCGAGTTCGATTCTCAGCAGAGCTAGAAAATTTGTAGCTTTTCAATACAATAGTTGAGATAATGGAAGAGTGAACCCTCTGTGGTTTACTACAGCAGTTGTAACACTTGGTTGCGGCAATGTATATTATATCTGTTCCCCCCAAAATGTATCACGGTATGTCTAGAGATTAAATACACGCAGAATTGGGCTTGACTAGCGTTCGTTATCGTGGTCCATAGTCGAAATGAATACGATATAGACGAACAATATAGTACACAAACTGATAATATAATATAATGAAAATAATAACTGATGATAAATTCTTGTTTGAAAATCTTATGAAAAAAGGGGGTTTCACAACCCATGGCTCTCCCTAAATTGTCATAATTTAGTATTTAATAAGTTTAGATCGATGATGGAGAATTGGCACTGCGTGGAACTCATACGGCCCACAAGGCCTTCTTCTCGAGTGACTCTCCAAAATGCAACAAGTTCATCAAATAGGTCGGAAAATTAATCTCTCAACCATGCATTTATTTTCACTCCAGCATACATCAATGACTTTACCAAAGTGCTAAAGATTTATAATGTTACAATTATGAAGTAAATATTGAAGTGTGGAAGAAAAATAATAACTACTTTCTTTCCAGTTCTTTATCGGCTCATTGAAAATATTGTTAATTTTATCTGAACAAATAATTTCAAGTTAGGTTATAAAATAATCGTAAGTTTCTCAAATCTCCAAATTTAATAGTTTTTTGAAGATATTGCAGAATGTTCCAGAATTTTAATATGATTATGATACTCCACGACAACGCTGTCCAACGTCTCTTAGCACGTGGGCCATTTTCCATACACATTCGATTGATCAAACTGACGAGGGATGGAGTTTGTTGCCTGGTGAATAAATCTATTTATTTATTTGTAAAGTGATATTTTGATTCTCATCAACAAATTCGTCCGGTAAGTTATAAGCTGGAAAAATTAAATGGTCTATTTGTTTATTTATAAAACGTATTTTTAATATTTAGTAATATAATAAAAAGTTTTCATATTGAAATGTATTACGGGATAATTCCGAACACTATTTTCTCTCATCCGACTTGCGACGTCAAAATTAATTCTGACAGCGTAGTAGGTTCATTAAGCAAAGTTGTGCTCCCCAACATTGGATGAGAAATTTGTTGTAAAATGTATTACACCTCGCGGACTGTAAAAACGGTTCGTGAGACACATACGGCCCGCTGGCCGTCATTTGGACAGCGCTGGTCTTGGATCATCCACAATTTTAAGTGATCTCTAATGTAATAATAATATTAATAATAATAATAATTCGGTACTGGCAAAGGAGCAGAAAGGTTGCATTATGAGATGTATGGGTTGAAAAGAACATGTTATTGACTCATTTATTTTAACACAAAAGTCGAAAAAGATCAAGAAATTTATTCATAGCATATGTTGACTATCAGAAAGCATATGATTCAGTGCCTCACTCATGGTTAATTCAGATTCTCAAAATTTATAAGATCAATCCACAAATGGTCAATTTCATGGAGGGAATAATGAAAAACTTGATGACCAAAGTACATCATGCATCTATCACTACCTGTAACATACCAATTCGAAGAGGGATTTATCAAGGTGATTCACTAAGTCCGTTATGGTTTTGCCTGGCTTTGAATCCATGGTCGAGACTTCTCAATGAAACACAATTTGGTTACAAATTAGAAACAAAGCAGAGAACATCCGAAACTACCCTCTTAATGTATATGAACGACATAAAGGTGTTTGCTAACTCTCCATGTCAAAGGATGTGTTGACCACCTTCACCTGCCAAGGTCAGAAGGGGGAAGGGGGTTGTTAGACGTAGCAAATCTTTGTCATTCGCACATTACAAAACTAACAAATTATTTCAAGAGTAGTCACGACCCTCTTTATCAGTTACTTGTTCGTTTAGATGAATATTACACTCCCCTAAAGTTATCGGAACATTTTTAACTACCAATAAATTATATAAAATCCCGCGGTGCAAAATGACTTGCTAAACCCTTTTATGGACAATTCCCAAATTCTCTACAGGATGCCAATGTTGACAAGGAAGAATCAATTTTATGGCTAAAACACGGGCAACTCCATGCAGATACTGAAGGGTTTATGTGTGCTGTACAGGATCAAGCAATCCCAACTAGATATTACGGAAAAGAAATTCTGCATGAGAACATCGATGGATTATGTAGAGCATACCACACCTGCAATGAAACAATCCATCACATTATTTCGGGTTGCCAAGAAATCGCTCCTCTAGACTACACCTTCAGACATAATCAAGCGGCCAAAATAATTCACCAACAGCTAGCTAAAAACTTTAACTTGGTTGAAACAGTTACTCCCTATTACAAATTCGATCCACCACCTGTCTTGGAAAATAGAAGTGCACTTTGTACAGGGATTAACAAATCATTTCAAACAGAACAGTAGATCATAAGCCAGATAGAATATTAATAGAGAAATCTAAAAGAAAAACTTTTATTATTGATGTAGCTTTTCCTTCCACCAACAATTTAAAAAAGACAGAACAAACAAAAATTGAAAAATATCAGGTTCTTAAGACAGAAATTCAAAAGATTTGGAAACAAAATCAAGTATTAATTATTCCCCTAATAATTTCAGCAACTGGAGTCATTCCAAAACACTGAAAGCGCATCTTGCAAAATTGCCATCGACCAGAAATGTACTGCCATAAATGCAGAAATCCGTCATATTACAAACATGTCACCTAACAACGAAATTTCTTAATCTCGACAAAGACTAAATTTTACTTCCGGCTCGGCGTTTAAGCCCCCGCCACAACTACCTGTTCGAACACAGAAAAACCAAGTGCACAACAAAATAATATCCAGATTGTCGTAAAAAGTTTTGAGATGTAAAGAAATTTCCAAAATATTATATTGTTCTTAGCTATTAGTTCATCTCCTAATGAGTTGAAATTGACCAGGGGATATTGCCAGTGTATCATTGCCTCATCAACAGTGGGAATTGGTGTATGCGATATAGTATGCGGGTTGCCAAGTTACAACAGTATTTATTATTATTTTATTATTGTTTTTAAATTCTCTCGTCCTCGCGTCTCCTGTATCTTTGGGAATAGAGATACCTAACATCTACAGAATTTTTGTATTCTATTAAACCTAAATTTGTTGCTATTCTGTCATATTATAATTTGCAGCTAACCATTTCTATTCTGAAATGATAAATCCACCTCTGCCTTAGGGCCCTTGGTCGGAATTGGGGGGATCGTCCCTTGCTCACTTTCAGAGAGTAAGTTAGTTTATTGTCCTTCACGTGGTCATACACAGCCCCTAACTCTTTTTTTCTCTTTCGATTATACATTTATTTATTTTGTTTAGGGTGCAATAGTTGTCGAAAGCTTTGTTGAAATCAGCCCGTGCTTTACAAGTAACTAAACCACTTACAAACGTAAGGTGACTTATTGATATAGATATGAATCAATTACCCGCGAAAAATTTACTCCTTTCACGACCTCAATTATTTATGCAAAATATCTTCGCGTTGTTACGAGGACAATCATCGTCTGCAATACATGACCTGTTGGTGAAATGACAATGGATCATTCCGTAGATTCGATGCGACATAAAAATCATTGTTCTTGTATGAAATTCATTAAGAAGCGGAGTATTGCACTTAGAAATCATGTGCAATGAAAATTCCGCCGCTGTTCCAATCGTTAACCCTGATTTTCAAATTAGTAACCTGCTTTATCTGTAACAGCCGAAGAGAAAAGTACGTCGATTACTGAAGTCTATATGATCTGCCTTATGAGATAATTAACGAAAAACGAACTAATTAAATGCTAATAATAATAATAATAATAATATAGTTGCAGAAAATCGCAATCCTAGGATCTGCACACATTTTAAGTAAAGTACTTGGTTAAGCCACTTTTGATTTCTCGTTCAAACCGGGATTTAACCTTTTTAACGCTAACAAAATCATGCGAAAAGTAAAATAATAATAATAATAATAATAATAATAATAAATCATTGTTAGGAGGTTTTTAGGTGATGTAGTGTGAAATTGTATATTGTGCCGTATTTTGATTGTTAAAATTTGTACAAACCAATGTTGTAAGAGTACCAGGAAACTGAGAAAATAATAATAAATAATGAATAATATGATTCCGCAAATTCGTCTGGTCATTTGACAAAAAAAAATAAATATATTTTCATTCAATATTCCTCGTCAGTTTTTCTTTCGTCCGCTTCCTTTTCATCTCCGTGCGAGTGAGTGTATTCTGGCTCCGCGCGCCGCCATGTCGTTTGGTTCGCGAGATGCCGGCGTCGCCGTTACCGTAGGATCAGAGGGCAGGCGCTATAAAAAGGCGGCGATCCGTCTCTCAGCACTCGACAGCGGGCTCTTACTCCCTCCTCCCTCTTCGCAACCCCTCATCCTACAGCCTCCGGCACCGAGGAATTAGTTGGACTAATCGCCTACCTCACCATCCACCCCGTTCCTTCTCTCGCTTCTGTCGACGAACCGACGAGGTCTGTGTCGAAGCCCGAAACAGAACCGTATTCACTCAGATCCTTACGCAGAAATTTTTTGAAAGCTACTTATTATTGTTATTGTATGGAATACAATATTCTTTACAGTTTTGTTTATTTTATCGTTGAATCAAATTCTCCAATGGTCCGGCGTAACTGTTCTCCTTTCATAGAGGCCTCGGGACATTTGACTTTATTGGAGGGGGCGGATTTGGTGATCGTGGGGAGAAGGGGGGGGCGATTGCTCACCCATGCACGCTCTTCGCATTTTCACACGATTCATGATCAAGGTATTATGTGCGCGTTGCCAACTATTCACGAAACTTGGAAATATTCTCCATAGTAGTTCTTATTAATTAATAATTCATTCTACTGATTTTCTTATATTGGATGTGAACAAATATTTAGTGATTTTAAAACGATAATTAATTTAGACTGTCGTTTGTCTCCTTCTTTGACAAAGGTCGCATTGTCTTCAGTCACATGATGCGGCTGCCATTTCCGTCACAACAGTATTATCCAGCTTTCGGTTAATTATTCTTGAAAATACCCCGTGATATATGAAAATATATGAAAATCTTAACGTCATTGCGTTCCTATTTTTATTTGCTATGCTAAGCCAGTACTTTTGCTATGCTAAGCCAGTACTTTTGCCAGAATATAAATAAAACATGAGCCCGCGAAAGTTTCTCCATATAAGCCCATAGTCATTTAAAGTCAAATAATTCAAAATTTTGCGCCGTAAGAGTATGAAAATTCATCGCCACTAGATAGAGAATGGTTCAAAGAATAATTTAAAACATTTCTGGGGGTATCTAAGTCTAGTCGCTCTGACGCACAAAATAACTTGCAGTAGAAGGGTTTGTAACTTTTACACATTAGAAACCAAGAGTATGAATGCTGAAATGCAATAATTTTATCGGATGTAATACTCCATAAATAACATTGAAAAGCAAATATTTTTCCCGGTTATCTCAGTTAAACTTAAAATGTATACACGAATTGATTAGTTTTCATGAAAATGTAGAAGAGTATCTATTTTTTCTATAGCAAAACCCTTACTTTAAAGTACCCGAAGCTTTATTCGGTTGCGGTTTGGCGTCAGCGATTTCTTGAAAATGGTTGTTGATTAGTTGGACCATTTTCCTTGAAATTGTGAGCAGAATGTTTAATTTTTTTTTTCATTTTACTAACACGGTCAAAATATAGTTGGTGCTAAGAATTATCCAGTCGGTGAATCGTACCAAGGATAAGGATGTGGTATAACAGATTGATGTGTCGGGGAGCATCTCTGGGTCAGAAGCCTCGGAATGAAAAAGTGGTGACAGTGAGAGAGGTAACCCAGTCGCCTTCGTATATTTTTCAGAGAATCCGCCCCTTACCCGCGTCTATTTTATATTTTTTGTACATTTATTTGAGAATGTTAGTTTGCTGATAACAATTATGTTCAATATTCATCAGCACCCTTGATCCTTTAATTTCAGATATAATAAACGAGGTGATTTTTGTTTTGTATGAAACCGTTGACTGAAAGAAGTAAAATTTACTATCCAGTGATATAACCCGTTTACTAATTTGGTTACAAATGAGGTTCACAACGTTGAATATTCCTAATTCGGAGGTATTATTTCGTTTTCTTCCAAATACGGATAAGACGCTGACTATTAAATTAATAAGTTCGCATTTTACACCAATTTTGGCCCAGAGAATGAACTTAATTAGCTTCAATACCCTTACAGTCTGCACGAACACCTTGTCCAAGTTCTTTCTCAAATTCTCTGTAGAACATTCTGTTTTCGGACGATATATTTGAGTTAAGCAGTTGCGGTTTTATTCACCCACTCCGCATTTCGGTATCTTCATTTCCCCAGCAACACATCTCTCCTCCCGAATTCCCTCGCCCGATGCGTGGTTAGGTGGAAGAGCCAGTCTCGGGACTAGGATATCCGTCGTAAATCTTGAAATAAATATTCCTAGCTACGGCTATTTGATTAGAAACATGCGTAGCATGTGAATACTTATACTCCCTATTGCTTTCCCCTTATCAATACAGGTAGTCTTCTTGTATCGTATATATTTACGCGGGAACTTTATTTGAATCGTTTTCACAAGCGTACTGAACGAATTTTAACGAACTTGAATGGACGTACTCTTTAGGGTTGGGAATATAATGAAGCTAGGTTTCATGTACGTATTTATACCAGAGTTTGGAGTAAGAACGAGTAAACTAAATGGCATTTACTGTTTTCTTATATTTATAGTTTTATCCAGTAAAATTATGATTCTCTAAATTGTATATGTCAAAACCACAAACGTAATATTTTTCGGTCTCAGATGAAACGTGTGGAAAATGGCCGGTATCGATAAAAAAGCAATTTAATCGCTTCGGTACAACTGCGATCCGTATGTAAATGTAGATCCGGTTCTAAAAATGAGCATATTGAGTTCAATGTGTTGTTTGGGCTTAGTGAACAGTGCAGATGAGCTAAGGGAGGCTCTTAGTGGGACATATCCCTCCCCCAGAATTTGTTTCTGTATCACGCACTACTAATAGTTTTAATAGAATAGTTTGAATAAACAGGAATCGCTTTATTATGATTTTGTTTACGAAAATAATAAAAAAAAATTATATTTTTCTTCCGATGAAACAATATACTATAAAGTTACGTGTGGCTAATATTAACTCAAAGCTCCCTATAGTCCGAATAAAACTGGAAGTGATTTCTGTGTAGTGATCGTGGAGTGAATCAGAAGAGCTCATCGCTACCTGAACGAATGACAGGTTATCCTTCGTCATAGCGAGCTCAGAGTAGCCAGAGACAGTCAGCACCGGCGTTGCCTCAGAACAGGAATTGGCACCACCCATCCACCACTCCGCAAACTCAGTCGGCTAAACCATTCTATCGTATTCCAGTTTCTTTCGGACTATAGATCCCCAAACATAGTGAGAAAATGCAGTATACTGCAATGTATTACCTTCCATCCCTTTCATGGGCGACGCCGTCCCTGTATAGGCCGGTGATTGGTGAGGGTCATAATACCCACAGCAGTCCGCCCCGCCCCCTGTCGTCGTGTTGAGCTGAAGACTTCCATAGCGTTGCGCAACCAATGCTACTGTGGCGGCGGCATCGGCGGCGGCGGAAGAGGCCGCAGCGGCCCGCGCGCCTTCTCCCATGTACCACGCTGCCACCCCCGGAGGCGGGTTGCGCCTGCCCCCGGCGCCGCCACCACCGCTTCCAACCCCCGGCGCCACCTCCTCCTCCGGGAGGCGCTCACGTGAGGACCACGTGGCGGTGGCGGTCGGGGGCGGGGGTGGCCAGGCGGCGGAAGGCGTGGCGGCTCCGGACGTCGTCGGACGCAGGGTGATGTCGGAAGTGGCACTGGAAGTCAACAGCTCGAATGACGTTCCTCGGGTTCTTCGTGCGTCGGAACTGAATTTCAGGAAGTGCTCCAAAACCACTTCAGAAACAATGAATCGCTCGGTCTGGTGTTTCAGGTTTATAATTCACTGTTCTTCTTTATTCACAACGTTCACAACGTTCCTATTATAATTCACAAATGGTCACTATCACACATTTTTACTTCTTGTCTTCTTTATTGCGATGAAATTTTATGACATTTTTTTGTTTCGTTGGAGTGGAGCACTTAATATCCTTTTCTCACACGCATTTTCTCAGTCTGGAATGCTTTTTCTGTGGTGGATGGTAATTCTCTTTAACACTTACACCTCGTGTAGAAGTGGCTTGAATACTTTTGTTTCAATTTTGACGTAGCATCTTCATCCACAGACTTTATTCAATCTTTCGTGAAGATTAAACCAGGTCCTGAAAACAACACAAGAGTATACATTACATTTGTTGAATTATTTCAGTTGAGGTTTAAAATGTTACTTATCGTAACAAAAAGAAAAAGGACGAATGATTGTGAGAAAAATTGTTTTCTTAATAAGAAGGAAACGTATCTTACTTAGGGTATGAATCTCATCAATTATGGCAATCTTATGTACTTGCTTTATCACCGATCTGCCTCAACTCTCAGGACTAGTGCTGTGAACTGTGATTTTGAAAAATCAGTCAAACAATTTGAAATTAATTATTTTTTGGAAAATCGTATCAAAGAAAATTATAGATGAGATGAAAAAACTCGACCAAACAACAAAAGACCATTGAAATGATGTTAGAAAACATTTTACATTATAAATCAATGCGTCATCTTTCGAAAAAAAAAAACATGTGTCAGGGAACCAGACCTGGAGCAGCTTCATTGAATTGTATTTTTTACTGATTTTATATGAAACTCCAATCTCCTTTTATACGTGTGCTTAAACTTGAATTTCTTTTCAAATAAATTCATAGAAGACACTTAAATTTTTTGGGTTTACGAAATAATTCAGTGTACCTAATAACTCATTTTCGTTGCTGATTACCATTCATGAGAAAAAGGAGATTTTTCTTTGATTTGTGTTTTTTGTTGGAGTTGAGGAGTGATCAGAAGCTTCGATGGTCGCAGTAAAGCCACATGGAATCGTAACAATGAAGTTTTAAATGA
The DNA here is from genome assembly GCA_002313205.1 of Laupala kohalensis. NCBI lineage: Eukaryota > Metazoa > Arthropoda > Insecta > Orthoptera > Trigonidiidae > Laupala > Laupala kohalensis. Next base: position 695,027 of record NNCF01128546.1, on the reverse strand, counting down.
GTAAAAGGATGTAGAATAAATTCAAATGAAAGTGAACTAGTAAGTAAAACGCTACATTTATAAAAATTGTCACTTCCCGTAGCCGTGACGTGTTTTGTTCCACGATTTTTGCAGTTCTTTCTTCCGAGTGTCCGTAACATTTCCTTGACATTTTCGTATGTTTAGAATTCCGTGACATTCGTAGATCCGTCAACACCGCAAAGTTGCATGCACCTCCTCGAAATGGAAACATTTTCCTACAGTCTCCGCGTTTTCCCCTTCATCTATTGCGACAGTGTTGCTGTACTGTGGATTCCACATCCGATGTAGAGACATTAATTAAGGGAGAACCGTCAGCCGTATCCGCAATTTTAGAGCGCGTAATTTCTCATAACACTAAATTTACTTCGCGCAAGTTCTCATACATTCTTGGCGTCAGAGGTTACTCGGTTATCTCATCTTATGCCGACACTTCTCTTGACGTTGCGTAATTGTGTATTTGCCATATTTGCCCAAACACGGCCAAGTGTAGAGGTGCTATTTGTCTGTATTTGCTCCATTGTGGCAAATATGCAAATACGCGAACGCCCGTATCCATCCTCTTCTCGGTTTTTAGTCCCACATCAAACCATTCAATTAAGGCAAATATTTGCGTGAACCGTCCACACACTTGGTTTGCTTATTTCGTTCAGAAGAGTGCGCGTGATCGAGATATGTTGATTTTTTTGTTTTTTAACTTACATTTTGACTTTTTCATTCTACAGTTTCTTTAATATGGATTGGAACATTTCTATGGGCTGGAGTAACGTAACAGTATAAAGAGTTTTTGAATTATATTCCGTCCATCATTGATATTAGAAAACACATTTGACATTATTGAGTTATTTCCTCGTTCGGTCTATGTGAGGGTGGTATATTTGTGACATTTTTGAATACGTCAGATATTTGCCAAATACAACGTAAACGCTACATAAATACCGCAAAGTCAAGTGAAGTGCTAGAATTATTGGTGAAATAGGGACAAAGGGAGAGAGACACAACACAATCATGTGACTAGGGACGGATCTATGGAGCTGAGGGTTATAACCCCCCTCCCCATTGGATCTGAACTCTCAACAGATAAATATACATACTTTGCCTCTTCAAACAATTAATAAATTTGGTTACTATTTTATACAGTTAATTGTTGATTATCTACTTGGTGAGTTGATGTATTTTATTTATAAGATAATATTTATAACATTAGTATTGTAAAACCATGAGTTTCTAACAGAATTGCTCGTTGTGACCAACTACAGCTGATTCAAACCTGTGTGAGGAACTGCGCGTAGAATTTTTTGAAAGTATGAGAAATTCTGCATTACATTTCTTCCAGTGGTGGTTCTCTCTTGATTAAGGACTCTATCCTTGCCCAGCCCTTGTCCCACGCCCAGCTGGCGGCCATCCCGGTGATGCGTCTGTCGAGCGACGCCGCTAATGCGAGTGTGTGACCTCCTGTGTTTTGACGTCTGTGGGTTTAGCGTTAATGCCTGTTTTCGCTGAGGGCTCGCCCGCCTGCCAGCGCGACACCAGCAGATGATTCTCTTGGAAGTTCCCTCACGACGAGAAGTTGAGGAAGAATAAATGAAGTGAGACAAAACATTCATTTCATTCCATATACAACTTCCTGTTAAGTTGGAAACGATAGCGTAATTAATGCGAAATTAAATAAGAAAATATAAGGTCTTCATCTTATCTGTAAATTAGTAATAAATAATTGTGTCCGACCAGATTACACAGACAACTAACTTTTATTAAAACATGTCACAAGTAGACATAAATTCTTAAAAACAAACGCACGAAACACATTAAAATATTAAAACGCGTATTAATATTTGAATATTTCGTGTGTTCCTTAAGGATTTATGTCTGCTTGTGACATGTTTTAATGAAAATCAGTTGTCTGCTTTATCTGGTCGGATACAAATATTTATAAAAGAAAATATTATAAGGACTCATGCTTATATATCAATATAAACTTATAGGTTAATCATAACATTAATAGATGCGTCATTTATTTTAATACCTAATTATATGTCCAGATTTTATATGTAAAACAAAATATAATTATTAATTTATGGATTTAATAATATTTTATATCTGTTAAATAAATTTTCCTTTGTATTCTGTTGAATATAAATTTGTTGGTATTTTGTAGGAACTATAACAACCAGTTACTATTTGTTTCTTATTTTAGTGATTTTTCCTTGGGGAGCTGAAACGGTATTATCCGCTACAGCTCCAGTTTCAGAACCCTTGCTTGGAACTGATGGAATGGTCCCTTGCTTCCTTCCGGTGAGCAAACTGGATGACTGTCATATTCAGTTTGTAGCTTCTTTCTTGACAAAAAATTTATTATTATTACGTTAATGGTTTTAAAGTAAATACAGATTAAATTAACTTCTAACACTATGGGGCATAAATATGAAAATACCATTTTTAACTCGCAACTTCGGAGTACCTACTCGGTATAATGTTGTATTATATAAACCAGACAGTTTTTCTGGTTCTTTTTTGTAAACATATTTTGTGTTTATATTAATGTTTATGGAATGTTCATTTGTCCTGTTGTTATCTTTATTGTTTCAATTTGTTATTACTTAATCACCTAACGACGACGTAAATACAAGTCGAAGCGTTGTGAGCTCTTCACTGAAAATATAAATATTATTCAAAGCCCATAAAAGGTCGTAAGTTATTAATTAAATATTTAATTAGATTACATAATGGACATTAATAGAAGTAGAATTTTATGTCGTGGTTCGGTGATGGTACTATACACATCACTCTAAAGGAGTCGTAGTTATACTATCCACGGTTTTTGTTATTTATTAATTCATAGTAGTTATTTATTAATTCATGATGATGGCCGCCATGCAGCCGAAAAGACCTTATCACAAGTAATAAATGACAAAAAATATGTTCGCTGAATTTCGACAACGGTGTGACAGGAATGCGGTTTAGCAATCTGTACGCTGAATTAACTAACCAATCAGAATGCTTCTATGCATATTTTAAAAATTTTGAATATTAAGAAACTGGAAGTGGAGCGCGGTGTGTACATGAAGTCTGAATGAGCTTCTGTCCAGGAATAGGCTTCTATTTCCAATGCATTCAAAACCAAATCTCAAGTTTGGTTTCGATGCATCAATTTGTTCGTGAGTTATCGGGGGAACAAATTTCGTAACATAAATACGACATTGGACATCATCGCCAAAATTTGAAAACAGACTCTTGTAGTCAATATGCAAAGATCCGAAGATACGTAATTTTTTTTTTACCGATTACAATACCTCCTTACAAACTGTGTAATTGGAATGTAAATATTGGATAGTAGGACTACATCTCCTTCACACAACAATAAAAAATACCCCTACTAGCATCAGCATCAGCATTACCCCCATTAGTATCAGTCGTTTTCTGGCCTCAAAAGTTTCACTAACTGCTGAATCGCTGCGGCTTGAGAGAGCTTAAAAACGCGAAAAAATTCTGCAGATCCTCTGCGATGTTATTTGGTTGTTCAGCGCGCGTTTGATTCGTGAGAAATATGCATGTTGGCGAGAACGTGGAGGTTCTCCCGTGAGCGCTATATTGCTCATGTTGACAGCGCGGTTCCTAAATTTATAGTCTCTCTCTCAACTTCGACCTGTCCCCCTACTCCGATTCTAAACTTAACTTCGATTCTTTTTTCGATCCTCGGAACGTCATGTGTCTTCTCGAAAAGTTTGCGTTTATTACCCCTCTTGAGATTTGTATGTTTTTTTCGTAAATTTCTGTTCTCAATGCAACGGCTTAAAATGCGATTTCGACGCTGATAGTTATATAGTTGTAAGCGGAAAATATCTCGTCACCTGCGGTAAAATGTTGGGAAGCGATATATTTTGTGGAAGTCTCTTTTTATTGTATTCATCAATTATCGGTAAAGAAAGGCCAATTCACCAATATATTCTTTGCCGGCAGGCAATGAATTCGCTTTCCTAATTTCTGTAAAAATATTTCAAATTGATCTAGTACCGAATTGATTCAACGACTGATATATTATTTGAAATTCGTGGCAGCATTTCAGAAACAATTAATTAATTGCTGAGGCGGATTAGAAATATGATTAATCCGTTACATTTATAGATCATTCCTTCCTCTTGTCAAAATTAGCTTTTGCTGATGAAAGTTGAATGACGTAAAGAACGGAAAAATGTGCTTTATGTTGGTGATTAAAGTATTTCCAAATCTTGATTTCGTGTATAGCGATAAAGAATTCTTTTAAAAATACTCTCGAATAATTAAGTTAGATTCCTGAATGTAGAGTTTAGCGCGTGGCAGATACTCCCCTCTGTATATTTTCATTGTCACATATTAACATATTTTCATTTTCCAAACACAAAATAATATATCATTTAAAGTGAATTGCTCATAGTCTTTCCATTAAGTCGTGTAATGTGTGTCTCATTACTCCATTTACATATTTTAATCCCGATTATTTAGAATCCATTCGTAATCTTAAAAATGCTGTCTGAAGCATTCACAATATTGGACCTTCCTTCGTTTCCTTTATTTATCCCCTCACAATTTTTGTCCGTTGTGGTAGTTGCATTTTATTTAATACTGGTAAAAATATAATCAAAAATGAATGACTGATCATATTTGAACATATTGTTTTCATAATGAATGTTTGAACCTGTATAATTTAAACTTTTTCTCTATAATTACCTACATGCAGACCAATATTACACTTCAGATGAAACTGGAAAGGACATGGGAGATTCGTATTTTTTTTCTCTTTGCGTGCATTTAAGAAGATAAAAAACTGGGATCGAGTTAAAGAAAATGTAGAGAAGAAACACTGTTGAGCTTGTCTTTGCATATTTCAATACAACACTTCATAGTTTGTCGAGAAAATACTATTCTATTCAGGGGGGGAGCACTTAAAAGAACTTGTGGCTTAAGGGCTCACCAACATCCAAGGTCATTAGAGCCCATTATGCTATGTATAAATAAACACGTCCAATTTATTTTTCAAATAATAAAGATTTCTAGAGTGCCTTATTACAACGATGTACATACATTACATGCAACATGTTGGCACATTAGTTGATATTAATGCTTAATTTTGACAATTAATATTGACTCGAGATAATGTATCTCGAGAGGTGGAATTACTTTTTCCTGGATGACAACTGGAAAAAAGACAGAAGGGGTGGAAATTCCCTGCCTTCCCCCCTTTAATTCGAACTTGGGTAAAAATATTTCTTTCTAATTTCTGGTAAAAATGTTATATGGGAAAAATATTTCGTCGTCTGGAATTCTATATTGGCGTCCGTAGATGCTGTGCCAGAGGATAGTTGTACCAGCTCGTCCCCCACCCTCCATAACCCCAAAGCTACACCCCTGCTGAGGCATTGAAGCAAATTCTTCTCTATCGCGAGGTATGATTGGAGTTGGTGTTTCCGGTAAATAAACGTAATTTTTGTAGTTTCATTCGTTACATCCAAGAATTAAGGATATTCGGAAAGTAAAATCTAGCTTGAACGTAAAATCGAAGAAAAAAGTGCTTTGGAATAATGAAGTATTGAGCTCCCTTAAAAAACATATTGCAACCTTTACAATTAATGGATTAAGGTGATACGGACGAAATCATCTGATGATAATATTCCGAGAGCATATTCTACAAATGTGTAAAGGAAAAACAAAATTGATTCCATTAATTATACCCCTCTCACATAACGCAGTTACAATGCAATTGTCTCTGTTATTTTATTGAATTCAGAATATAAAAATCATTAATATGTAGGCTAAATCGTTTTCGTCCTTCTTTAACAAATTCGACGTATCTGTACAAAAACCCGAAATTTACGTGGTTAATAAAAATGAAAAATTCAAAAACTTTAAATTTTTTTTAATATATTGAAAGTGGTGTTCTAGTCGCCTTTGTTTGCCAATCACTCATTATCTGATATCCAGAAGATCTGAATACGATTTCCGTTTGCTACAATCGATATTTCGATTACAAATTTTGAGATAAGAAATTCTACCCTTCAAAATCGTGTCACAGTTAATTCTTTGTCCCGAGCCGAACTTTTTGTTTTCCCTTTGGGTTCTTTGATTAGAATTGGTGGAAAGTAAAGACGTCAACGATCCTTCTCGTCCTCATATGTAATACTGCGATTCGCATACTGGTCTCGCTTTATTGTTCTTGGTTCTTGAGACCAAGACCAAATCTTCGATGCAAAACCAAGAAAAAGACTGAAGTAGCAAGAATAAGACCATACCTGCAAGATTTCGAGATAAAGCAAGACTCTTGCAAAATTCATCTGGCAAAACCACTTCAATGGAACCAAATGAAAACTAGATCGGACTTTTGGTCTATTATTGATTAAATAATTACCACTAAATGATATTCAATCGTAATTGTTTACTGCAAATACATGGTTTTACAACTTCGACACATGGCAGAACCACACCGCTAATAATAAGCAGCCCGAACGAAAACTAGTTCGGAACTTTAGTCCATTTATTGGCTAAACAATCACTATAGACATCAATTTTAATCGTTCGTGTAAATGCAGAAATACTTGTAGTATCGTATGTACGCGACATATGAATATTACCCATTTGTACAAGATAAATACCGACAGCGGTGGTGTAGTGGTATCATCTTCGCTTCCACGATCCCATTGGCTGAGCGGGAGAGCGTGGGTTCAAACCCTGCTCGACCGAACTAGGTGGGGTTTGCAGCTGGGGTTTCTCTCATCTACAAATATCTGTTCGGTACCATAGGTTCCTGGCAACCCAACATCTCTCCTTCCCAATTCCCTTACCCTAGTCCAACGGTTAGGTGGAAGAGCAGGACTCATGGCCTGAACCTCGCCAAAAGGCATTAAATAAATAAATAATAAATATCAACACCAGCAACATTCGACTCCAAAGACCCGATTAACATTTTTAGAGCTAGACCAAGATTGAGTATACAAGACCAAAACTGTGATATTGGTTTTATTTTTCGAATCACTAAACGTAATTAGTTTACTTTTCATTAGATTTTTAATCAGTAATTAGTTCTGCATTTTTCATCCATTTTCAAATATTCTCGAAAATAATACAAGAAATACAGCAAGTTTCCAGTTTAATGAAGCACTATATTGTTTCCACATAGATGAAACGAATTTATTATTTCTTCTTTAGAAAAAAAAGATTCCTATATCCAGTATCCGAACTTATTTCTACTAATTCATAGAATAAGGTAACATAGTTCCTAGCTCAACAAGTCATTGTTCAAAATGGTAGAGCTGCTGTTAATATCCAAGAAAAGGGTTCTTTAAAGCAATAATCTAGTTTCGAACAATTTAATTTTAACCATTTCTTTTTATCATCCATCTATAAACCCAATGTAAATTACATTTATAACAAATTGTCACATTTTTTTTATTAAGTGAAGTAATACTTCACGGTTTCGTTGGAACTTCTCTCTTACGAGGCTGGCACAATATTAACAACTTTATGATTTACATTATGTATTTTTTAAAATCTTATTTAATATTGCCGCAGTATTTTTGAAATGCTTTTTATTTTAATATTTCCACATTATCAATTTGTCGCTTAGAGTTTGTCGTTAGTCTACGTCAAACGCGGATTCAAGGGGGTCATGACCCCCCATAAAATCCCATAGAGAATGTTTCTAGTCGCGGAAATGCGTTTATGATTTTCAAAGACGTTGACGCATTTGAACGATTTTTAACCAGTAATTAGCACTACAGTATATTTGTAGAAACGATTTCGCAACGCTCAACGTGCTATACCCAGTTTGACCGAGTTGTTGTAACGGCGAATGTGGTACCATTACCGTAACACGACATAAGTGTATAAAGAGAAAATTTGAACCGTGGTTCCACAGTCCCAATCGTATACAGCACTTGTGCTTACTTTTTCAAAAAATGCAGCTTCAGTGTCACCTTTTACCTGTAATTTTGTTCTTGTTCTTGTCCTCGAAAAATTAAACGTTTCTGTACCTGAAAAAGTTGAATAAGAGTTTTGCATCTATCAGTTTCCCCTGTTGCACAAAAATTTTAAAATAATGACGAAAGTTGGACGTTACTACACCGAACCGCACATTAATTAACACTTAGATGACATAAACTTAGAATTTGTTTTAGAATTTTTTCCGAGGTTGGGATTTTTTCTTGAACCTTCCATGCCCAAGACAATATTCTTTTGTTACGACCCTCCTAATAATATTAGTTTGTATCCGCCCCTGTTCTACTTGGAAGCGAGGTGGATTCGTGACGCGACCAAGCGCGCGGCGGAAAGCGACTCGCTAGCGGGGAATTCATCGGTCGCGCGCACCTCCAAACCCCAACAGTGTATTCGCGCTCTGCCGCTGCAAGGCGGGCCCGTGCTCCAAGTGGACTAGAACGAGGGATTGTCTTAGAAATCACAGTAAAATTTAATACTCTATATGAAAATGTTAGAGATAATTTCTGTAGCTACCTGTATCAACCGGATAAATGTACTTTTTGTTTTTTCGAGTCACGACCGTTTAAAGTTTTTAAAACTTATATCTTGACATTTCACTTTGATATAATGTGCTATTGTACTACTTCATAGCAAAGATGGAAAACTATGTTTTTACAAAATAAACTGAAAAAATTAAAATTTTTACAATAAAAATAAAGAAAACGTAATTAAATTCAGTTAATCGAGTTTCGATTATTTTGCCCTTTCTATCTAAATTATTAAGATTGTAACTCACGTACATATGAAAGTAACTTGCTTTTTTAAGAAAATTTGTATTGGAGCGATTTGTTTGTTCCTATTAAACTGTGTAATTCACTGGAGATTACTGTTTTTTCTGTCAATTTTGCACGTACATTTTGTCTGCTCGATTCGAGAAGATAGCACGTTTTTGAATCATTTAGACTGATGTGAATGAAATTGAGAAAAACTCAAACACTTTGGGCAGTTTATCTCATTTTTTCCAAGAAATGCAGTTACCTGATTCGTGGAAGTCACAAAATTAATGCACATTGAAATAAACAGGTAAAATATTTTCACATTTTCGGTGTACTATGGCATAAAAGTGATTCACTTTCAACACATAAAAGTGAATCATTATTGTAAAGTGGCGTTTGGGTTTTTTTCGATAAATAGTTTTGTTTCGGAATTTTGTTTTCTACACGTACTGAAAATTAAAAGATTTGTCATCTTATTTCATTGTAGTATTTGTAAATGTGTATTTACAAATACACATTTTCTAGCCGCATTTTTCTAGCCGCATCTGGAATCGAACCCAGGATGACTTGGTGATGAGCGACAACACTACCACCTGCGCTATCGCTGGGGCGAACATTTGTCATCACATTAAAAAAGCCAAATTTTTTAAACTCAAAATGCGAGATAGAAAAATAGATTCCAATTATTTATGAAATAAACAAAATGCGTCATCATACAAAATGATCGTAATGATGTAGAAATTGTATAAATATACTTTGTTGCATGGAATTCATACTTTTTTTAGTTCATTATTAATTTTCCAATTGTTACTTAAATTGGCTTGTAATTTCAAATATTTTAGCTCGTCATATTTTTAATTAGTCCGAAATTCATTTTATTAATTATCTGTCATGAATAAATCCCTGAATAGATTGTGACCTCCATTACATTATTTGACACCGTATCTGAACTATAAAAAATATCATGTAATTCGACAATTCGAAATAATATTGTCATATTGGATCTTTTATTTAATATACAATTGTCTCTAAAGGAATGTTTTTTCTTTCAAATTTGACTTATTTGAATTTAATGGACAATCTGAAATCATCTAGCATCGAAATGAAGTTAAAGTGAATTGATTGTATAAGAATGATTTTCAAATGTACCTCCAAGAAAACCTAATGCAACTAGGAATGATAAGTCAACAAATGCAGTATATTTCGTGTTCGTTCAAACTAGTCCTCGATGATGATGCACGCTAAAAAAATTGATAATGTCACAAAGACTACAAACAACAAGTCCTAAAGTGATACCAACGCAAGGAAATCCCGTAGTAAGAAGGAATCATGTTGACTCGGACATAGGGCCGCGACATAGATACTAATCGGAAGTGATACTTAAAACATGTTGAAGAAAATTAGTGTTTGATTTAGTTATTATTAGATTAGGGACTAACCCTTCAGCCGGATCATTCTTTTATGCGTTATGAGGAACATCCGTCTCACTGGCGGATAGTAAGAGTGGCACCTCCTTTATCAAGCAATATTAACGTATTCTTTTCTTTTGTAATTTTTATATGTTCATTTTAGTGTTCCTTGACTTGTTAAATAACAAAAAAACAAAAACAATATACAATACACGCAGCATATATCACAATATTACGCCCATCGGTCGCGATTCTTGTGTCTGGTATCGAAAGACGTCTGCACTCTCAACGACGTCAGGAGGCTGTGGATCAATCATTAAATTATCAATGAATAATAAATACTATTCGAATATATACTATAACCTATCCAATACAACAGAAAAAACAAATTAATAGTTTATGACCGGAGATCCGTTAAATACTGAATTACTAGCCACGTGCATTAGTGGGATCACCGTCTGACAAATGGAGTTCATTTCCAAAATATGAGGGATTATCTGAAAATTGTGATTATTTGGCTCGCCTAATAAACGACACCTTGAAGGTCAATAACTTACTGAAGCTCAGAACAGCGGAAGAGACTTAGGACACAATACACTGATCTCTATCAGCTAAAATTCGGACTAGATATGTTTGACGCTTGATCCGTCTTAAGGATTAATTTACTAAAAATATTTTAAACAAATCATCTCATGTGGTTTGCCTTTTAAGATGATTAAAAAATTAAGTTTTGTATGTTCTCGAGATCTGTAGACATCCGTCAAGCATTCATGCATTGCTCAACGCGTCACGGAAGTAAAATTTATTTCTCTACAATGTTGTCAGCGTTAGTATTACAGATGAAGAGAATGTTTTAGTATTTTGATCTCTAGTAATATATAAATAAAACATATGTGTGTGGTTTTATTTTTTAAATTCCAAATAAAAATAATATTTAAAAAAACGAAATTTCTTGAAGGTTCCTCGTGACGTTACGACTACGCAAGACAAAACGCGCGACAGCAAGCTCCTGTATTTATTCCGCAGTTCTTGTCGTCGTCTTCAGATACTACAAATGAGTTCCCCCAAACAAATTTTTTGAAAAATAAAAATTGTACCTACTTAAATTGTACTTACTCCTTTTTCATCTATGAAGTTGATAGAAATTATAATAAACTCGAAAAATATTCAATCGCGAGATTTTCAAGGAAATTTCGATTTTGGGTCTCCTTGATACCGACAATGTGAATTTTAGCATGACATCCCCCCGTATAAACATTATTTTTCATTATGAATATTGTTCTGTTTAGATTGTTTTAGAAGTATTTGAGAAAGTACATGCAATAGTTTTGCACCACTACTTTTCACTTCCAATAACTCGTGGACTACTAAAAATTTATTCTAAACTAGTATTCAGTGTTCTCTCAAATTTTATACATTTGGGGATTCCATTTTCTGATAACTAACGGCGAACGTGGTGCAACTTGCTGCCAGCTCAAGCAAAGGATACAACATTTTATGAAACCTTTATGTTGTGGAGAAGTGGCATTCTAAAAGAATATCTTTTTCTCCTGACTAAATTGAAAATTACTGAGCTAATTCTCAGATTTTCGTCACGAATTATATATATTTCTAAGAATCGTACGCACTAAATTGTTGAATCCATTCTCAACGATATTTTGCTTACCATTTCCTTTAAAATTCTAATTTTTTTTGTCTGAAATAAAATGACAGATTTTTGCTTCTGACGGAAACTTTTGAGATTTGTGTATATAACGCAGATTAAGTCCGTTTCAAATTACTATTCTCCCACTAAGGAATGTAAAATTATTTTCCTTGGGGTGACACACTTCTAAGACGATGAAATCCCTTTATCGAGTTCTCCCAAGAATTTTTATCAGAAAGAAACAAAAAATATGCGAGACAATAGTTTTATTGCTCTTTTATTCTTTCTGTAGTTGAAAGTTTCTTACAAGCACAAGATGATACGTAGAAGACTTCTATGCGTAAAATTATCTTCACTCGTCACAAAAAACACGGGCTGCGCGCCGTAGATTGTGGAGGATGCGTATATGGTCAGATAATGTAGATATTTTATGAAATAGTTCGAATGCATGTATTTTGGTTAAGACGAAATAAAAATAATATTGGAAAATCTTGCCCCATCCTGGTCCGGGGTTTCCTCCAGTTTTCTTTCGCGTAGAGACGGATTTTTTATACAGGTTCTACAGACTCTTGTCTTGGGACGGAGTCTATTGAAACAATAAATCTTGAATTTAGTGTTATTTTAGTACGTACGATATATGAACTTTATTTTCTGAATAATATGTAGTTTGATAATATACGTACTTGGGAAATATTTTTTTGTGTTAAATTACAAATTTATTGATATTCTATTAATATTATAACACGTAGCTAACTTTTTATATTATCTAGAAGTTTGCTGAATTTTTTTAATCCGCCTCTGCCTTAGGGTCCTTGATCCGAATTGATGGGATAGTCCCTTGCTTGCTTCTGGAGAGTAAATTAGTTTATTGTCCTCCACGTGGTCATGCGCAGTTTGTAACTGTTTTTTTTACAATAAATTTATTTATTACACGACAGATAAGGAATTGTTGCATTCTTAAGCTTTTCAGACAAAAAGTTAGCGCTTTACTGAATTTAAAAAAATCCAATACAGCAATAACATTTGCTTTCCAGTCATGTTTTGATGGGAGTGAGTTTACCAACAAAACTTTACATATATAAAATATTACATTATTGGAAACAAAATTTCTTATTTATGAACGAATTACGACGTTGAATGCATTTCGCAGTTTATCGGCGATTTCAGTTATTTGTGGCCATCGAGCCAGAATTATTGGTATTGATTGAATCCACTGTATTTCGTTTGTGTTCATTTAATAATTCCATGCAATCCAAATATTAAAAATCCAAATTTAAAAAAATGTAGTTAGAGTTTTGAGTTCGGTTCCCCATCGTCATCCTTCTACGTTTGTCACTCGTCAGCCGAAAAAACACATTATTTTCTAATTAAATAAATGTTCAGGAAATAGAGCGTATGTGTTATTTTCTACCCTATCTAGAATTTTCCTTTAACATTCTATTAGATTTTTCAATTTAGTGCTTTGTTAGAATAGAGATTTTAAGGAGAAGACTTTAGAGATGAACCAACGAAGTAACGCATAAGNTAAGAGACAGATTTAAGCGTGTACAGCGATGGAGTTTATTTTAAATTTTGATGAAATTTCGTATTATTTGAACTATTATTTGGACTAAGAAGTACGAAAAATACGAAACTTCATCAAAATTAAATTATGGAACCATTACTTGTTAACATAGAAATCTCTTAGATTGCGGTGAACCTCTCCGCCAGGAAACAGATTAATTATATTGAATGAGGATGGTAGACGGGCCCAGGAGACGGAACGGGATGGCGCAGTCGGTAAGCGCATGAGCGCGCTCAGTCGCGGGTTAGAACCCCGGTCCCGTCTCCCATTTTCATTCAACATAATATAATTAATTACTTTTTAAATTAAAACCCAGTAATTCCACAATCTAGTAATGAATTTAATAAGGGTAGGGTGAAAATTACGTAAGGGACACAAATATTAGTGCATGATTATTCGTTGTAGTGTTATTTTTTTTTCAGTGATTCCTTCGTTTTGCCTTAATTGATACGATGATAATGCTGTTTCTCAAATATACGCCTGTATTAAATTTTACGCACTGCCAGACAATTCGTTGAATATGCGGACGTAAGGTTGAAGACCATTTTATGGGTGATGGCTAAGTGAACTCAGGTCTTTCATATCAGCGATAATCACGAGTGCGTCAAGGGGGCAGAAAAGGTGGCGAACGTGTACAATATCTATACTACTACACAGGTAAAGAACTTACGACGTATTTAACTGAAATAGCAAATGAATTGGCAATGCAGGTCGATCTATCACGTAATATGGCGTACGATTTTTAACATCTTTTTCGTAAAGAAAATTATGAACCAATATTAAGCCAAGACAATATTTTTCATTGCATTATCTTTTAGGCGTACCACTACAATTTATTAACACTGAGGTTATGGCGATCAATGTAAGCGAGGAATAAAGCATATCTGTAGTAATTGTGAGCGGTTGCAACTGAATCAACCGGTAGCAGAGACAAGAGAAAACAGAACACTAATCGAGTCGATATTATGTTCAAGAAAATAAAATTCGCTTTATAATTCAATATTTTTATCAGTATTGACTAATGATTTAATATTGTATTTGTCAGGGACAAGGGTGTGGGAGTATAAGTGACCGGTTGTCTTTCCACTGTCAATCATATAAACAAAATATTTAAAATAATGGTTAAATAATTTTTTCTGTATAATATATACGGTTAAACTGAAATAATTCCTTTTCGAACATTTTAGAAAAGCAAGGAAGCTGTAAGTGGATTACGTTTTCTTGAATCCTGTTCGAAATCTCTCTCGTTGCACTTCGCACAGAGAAGTCTCGACAAATAAAATGAATTTGGATGATTTCAAGATAAATTATTCTAATTCTCCTAACTCGAACATCAATTCTTCGTTGTTGAATAATGCGTGATGTGCGATAAGGTAGAAATTTTCTATAAGTAAAGGAATTATTTCATAGTTTTCGTTTAAAACTTCTATACAATGTTTTAAAAGGAGAGGTTTTTAAGAATACACCAGATAAAATAAATATAACTCTGATTAACTGATTTTGTTTTTGTTTTAATTATATTTTATTCTACAGAACCGTTTATGCTTTTTCGCTGATTTCGTGGGTTTTAACAGATTAATTAACAGACGCGATATTCGGTTCTTTTATAATATTGATTTAGAATTTTAGCTAATATAATGAATATTATTAAAGTTATTTAAAGAATAACAGTCCCTAACTATTAGTCATATTTTCCGTCTGCGTATATAAATAAATAAATACAAAATGTTTATTTGTGTTTTAGAGTAAATATGTCTGTTCATAAAAAAGGGTAGTTTGATTTTTTATTAGTCCATAACTATATTCAAATTGATATCCTAACACAGTGTCACACTGATATTAGGACAGCGAATGGCGCTACGTAGGTAGATGCATGATAATGACACAAAATTATTCTGATTAATAATTACTGGATAACCAGTCAGTTCTAAGAAAATTTAAAAAAATAATTAACCCCGTTCGTGACGTCTCAGAAAAGAAGAAAATCGATTACGTGTTTGCGGGAATTATCGAACATTTTGTGAAATAAATAAAATGAAATATATACATATTTATGTGTAAAAGTGTGAGAATAAAAATATGATTTTGTCACATCAATTTTTTTACGTATCTGCAATTTACCCTCGATCATAGGGCAAATTCCTTGGTAAGACACCGAACTGCGCCACTTAGGTTTCCTAGCGATCCGCACGGTAGCCTCACGGTCGGAGAGGAAACGGAACTTCGCTGGAAGTTTCTGAATATGACCTTCAATAATAATAATAATAATAATAATAATAAGAAGAAGAAGAAGAAGAAGAAGAAGAAGAAGCTGTATCCGAGCAATAATTCGCACACATTGTTAAAGAAGGAAAATTATCAAGAGAGTACCAATAACTTCAGACATCGAGTACAATGCTCGATAAAATTAATTACAGGTCATTCCATGTGAAATCAGACAAAATTGAATCTGCATGTCTCAGAATGAGATAGTTTTTGGTATATTGGTAGTAATATTCGTTTAAATGAAAGTATGAAATTCTCAATTTTTCTCATCGTCTCTTTTTCAGTTATCTTCAAAATTTAGATATTTGAGCAGTGGCGTATTTGAAACTGTTTGAAGCTGTTCGTATCAAGTTTAATTTTATGTCCATTTACATGTTACTACAGGTTTGAAACAACCACGGGAAATTTTTATTTTGTTTGTTGGATAATAAAATTGTCATGAAAATTTAATGTAAAATTGATTTCCTATGGAATGACTCTCACGTCAATGAAACAATGAAGCCTTTTTCGTAGGTGCCCATCTAGAGCGATAGCAATACCCTCACAAATATAAAAAATAATGGTTTTGTGTTTGTATTCATTTTTTCCTCTCTTCCAATGATTTTACGCGGCAGGCTTCCTGATACCGTCTAAGAAATGACAATTCGAAATAAATATGTATTGTAAAGCAAATTATAAAATATATAGTACTTGTATGATTAAAGTGCAAGATTGATTCAAGCCCAGAAAAGAATTTAGTGAATCTCAATTTTGACTGTTGGTTAAGTATGACAGGAGAAACAGGGGTCAGCGCAATACGTTAGTTTATAATAAAGATACAGCAATGGAAATAATAATGAAGTATTACATGCAAGAATCTTAAGAATATTTTGTATAAAACCAAAACAGTTTTCTAAATTAACTTGTTGCTTGTGTTGTTAGATTCATTTAGTTCCTAGATTAATTTTTGTCTCTTTTTCCTCCTCACACCAGTGCGTTAATCTCTGCATAAATTGTAAATAAAATTAGAAATATTAAAAACGTCTCCATGAATGGCGCAACAATTCTAATAGATCTTAAAAAGTTTATAAACAATTATTATTTGTTGACTACCATTGAATTCTTGAAGTAATGAACACGAAACACAGAAATACGTGACAAAAACGAATTACGACTCTTAATGTTTTGTAGACGTCACTAACCATTCACCTATCAATGTTTATCTGCGGTATTTTCCGCCAAAGCACTGAGAAAATCCTTACTCCAACATTAAAAATTGTCCTGACTGTCCCGAATACTGAATCAAACATAACAAAATTGTATAGTATTAAATATATTTTCATATTGAACACCATTTTTGTATGTTCTTATATTATTCCAATTGCGTATAATTTCTGTGACATCAAAATGATAATATAAATGTGTTTGAACGGATGAAAATACACTCAATATTAATGAATTAGATAATCGCAAGGTACGTTGAAGCACCTCAAGTTATAATTCGTTCTAAATGAGCGGGTGACAAGCTGTCGCATGAAAATGCATACTACGAGACTGTCAAACTTTTTACTCCAAAATCAACGCCCTTCGCACGAAGTCCCCAGAGCTTCTGTGAAGAAGATGCACGCAAGATTTATGTATCAATATTCAATACTCAACATTTGATCAGCGAGTAAGTGAGGACCTAAAACCTCGTCACAGTCATGTAAATTCACCTCGTCAATTTTAGCACATAATGCCGAGTTGCATTATAAAACTTTCATTCACAATAACACGATCATTACGGGTAACGAAGCACAAGATTTTCCTGAGAAAGTAATATTCGTTAAAAATACTTTAACTTCAAAAAAATATAAAATCATATCACTCGCTAATTCAAAAATTACACTTCTGAAGAGGCCGACTATCAAGTACACCGTCTTTCTTTACTCGGATAACGACGCACAAGTTTCTCTGGGAAAGCAATATTTGTGAGGAATACCTTAATCTCAAAAGTATATAAATAAAATCTTGATGAAACATAAAAGTATTAACACTTGCTAATTCAAAAAGACCCCGACTATCACACACCATATATCGCTCACGAACTCTTTTTTCTATCCGACACAAAACGGGAATTCATCACGCTTCCAACCTGTCCACGCCCACCTTCTCTCTTACCTTTCCCCATCCACTCTCTCCTTCATCCACTCGCAGAGAAAGAAGGAGAACGAGTTTTTCCACACACCTCATTTGTAATTGTCAACGTGCCGTTTTCTTCACTCGTGTAAGTCCCGTCGGTCCATTCACTCTCACACACGCACACACACGCGATCACCTCCTCCTGCGAGGGTAGCGCTGGACGTTGAGAGGTTTAACGCGTCGCGGGATTCACGCGGAGGAGGCGCGAGTTCGGAACACGCGTCGGTCGTGACGACGAGGCGGAATGCAGCGCTTTCGTCGGACGCGGCGGGAGGAGTAAGCGCTGCGACGAGAGAGCGTGTTGGCGGGATCTCTCGCTCAATCGCGCACCCCGCCCCGCAGGGGACGCACGATATTGCACCCAGGTTAGGAGGAGGATGAGAGATTCAGGGATCAACTGGTAAGATATCGCGAGATGGGATCCTGACTTCGTACTCGTGGAGGTGCGTTTACACTTGTAAACGTGTATGAGACTTCTACCTCGTACATGTATACCTTGAAATGAATCCAATATAGTCCTCGGAGAAAGAAAAGGAACGAGATGTAATCAATAGTGTGAAAGCGCGGAGTTGTCATTTGTATGCTGCGAGGGAGCTTTACCCACTCCAGACGGCATGCCACGGCACCCACACAAGACTGCTGTAACCCGTGGAAGAGCTAACTTCAGGTAATCCAAAGGATAAATATCAAGCCCTTCGACCGCCACCGTTGGCATATCAATAACTGCCAGTTCTACGAATCGGCTGATTTAGTTGGCAGCATCCAAACGTAAACTCGAAAGATTCTGCGCTGACACGAGTAAAACGCCCACGCAGGCGCGAATACAAGGGGAGGGTCAAGGGATTCATGACCCTCCTAAAAACCCATAGAGAATGAGTTTCTAGTCGCGCAGTAGCTGAATTTCTCATCCTTCCTCCAAGCAGGGTGTCAAACGGCAGAAGCCCGCTCTCCCGCGCACCCCACGCTACAAAGGCCAGCGCCATTGGTGGCACTATTCGAGGCGGAGCCAACAGACGAGTACAGTCAGTGTCACTGCAGAATTGATACCTTTCAATACAAATGCCTGATGAATGGAATATTTCCTAACACAGGAATCGTATTTGATCGTGATAAGTAAATGCAGAGTGCGCATGTTGCTTGCCTCTGAATTATGGAATGGCTGTACATTCCATATGATTAAGAAATGGGGAAAAATAAAAAGTTTTTTTTATAGATTTTCGATAATGGAATATAATGAAAAATTAAATCAAGAGTTCATTGGACAGTTACACCTCCTAAAACAAGAGAGTAGAAAAACTACATACTCCCAAATTCCAATCACTCTCTTATGCACTTGATAAACATTCACATTTCTCAGGGCACAATCTTGATCACCATTTTTGACTTTCAATAGAATTGTTAAAACCAGAGGCGGACCGCGTCCCTCGCTAGGTATGGTACTGGATGAAAAGGATTCAAAATGTTTTCAGATATCTAGAAATTACGTGAAATAGGGGTAATAATGGTTTTTATAGAAATTAAACGACGTGTAATTTTGAGACCTTTCATAGTTTATCTGTGAGTTATTAGTTATCGTCCTCGGTCTCAATTAGGTTAATCTTACAGGGGAGCTCGAGGAAAAATTTTCAGGGGGATCCATTCCAAAATGGCATTTCATTACGCAATACCTATTATATATGTTATAAAAAATCTAGTGAAATATGCTCATGGATTGAATATTTCTTTAATGACAAAGATCCATGCTAATGTAAACAATATATATTTACTTTAATTTTATTGAATACTGTTTTAAAGAAAAAAGTTACAATATACTCTAGAGTTTTATGAAAATTTCTGACTCGTTCTGAACTGTTTGAAGAAAATAGTTCACTTAAAAATATTATAATTGTACTTCATCCACTTCAGAGAGACCTAAATTACAACACTCGTACGGATATACGGCAGAAATATACACAGAATTTTCTTTGGAGTAATGACTTGAATATTATTTACATTAATTGTCCAATCTCTGCGTCAAATTAATGTTAAAATAATGACGATTTGAAATATTAGAACAAATTTATTCCTGAAAAGAAAAATTAAATATCTGAGCCTGAAACATTTAGGAAAGAAGTAGTTTTCTTTTTTCGGGAGGAGCTATGCTGGACGCTTGACAGCGCAACGGAGAAATGACGCTGGTGTAACAGTTTTGACTCTTCACATCACGGGACACGGCTCACTATATCTGTGGAAGAAACTTTTTACCAAGATTTTTAACGTTAAAAACCAAGTTTTTTAAGTCATATGAATGAACAAATAGGATTTCCAACAGAGCAATCGACTAACCTGTCTCAACTCACTCATATGGTTCAATTATTAACTTTAACCACCCTTTTCGAACGTTCAAACATATTCAAATGAACTTACGAGGGGATGCAGAGAACTATCGGGTATTTATTTAATAAGATTATATAATGGATTTTAGTAGTAGTAGAATTAATTTGTCAATATTATGATAATTTTGTGCGTGGTTTCTGTTTTGTTTTGTTTATGTTTTATTTGTTTCATTTTTTCTGTAGTAGAATATTAAGTAATTTCATTCATGACATGTTACTAAAATCCTGACGAAGTCGCAAAACGGTCACAAATCGTGATTCAAATATATTTTTAAGACTGAAAAGGTTAAGTTAATAATTTAATAATATAGTTATATCACGTAAATCTCTCATATCTCATATGACCTTAAAAATTGATGTCGAAGTTAACATGCTTAGGCTACCTGTTAATGTCTGTTTTGAGGCAATGTTCTGTGGTATAAAAATTGTATTACATTGTACCAAAGTGAACCCGGCATTGCCCTTGAACCGCATCAGGAGAGTCTCTATTCATTTCATCAATCACAAAATCTATGGGTTCGACATCAATATTGATTGTGTTCAATTCACATAGCTTGTCCCCAGGTCATAAAGTGAACCGTCCTTCTATCGTCCTCCTACTACTCCTAGTATCACTAACTCTTACTATTACTAATTAGTCCTACTAACACCTCCACGTGAACCAAGTTGTTGATTAATCAAGCTAACTGGCCCACCTACTAACAATAGCCGTACCACACACCTCCTACCACTCCGTGTAAAAAATCATTAGTGGCACGTTACATTTTCTGGTTACAAATACAACAATTAAAAATAAATACTAATATTATAGGACACGGGGTGGAAACTAGTGGTGGGATGATTTTCGAAATCTCATGTACACAGTTATTTCCTCCTGTTTTGAAGGTCAAGTACACAAAGTTTCATCATGCTCAGAATAACAGTGGATTTGTATGAAAACGAACTCGCAAACATTCCTTTTTTGTAAAGATCTTTTGTTACAAGATATTTGTATTAATAACTTAAAATTTTTTTGAGGCTACACTGTTGTTGCCATTGCTAGTACGATAATTTGACGTTATCACAAGTCTTTTTCCGACGAGTGCCATTGTGTTGAGGCAGTGACTGCTCCTGGCGCAGGGTGCGCAGGGTGCAGCGACCGTGCAGCGGCGGCGGTGGCGAGGGAGGCGGTCGAGACATCGCTCGTCGCCCATTTGTCGACCGCTACTTCTTCCCATTGGCGCGTCACTCGACGCAGGCGGGGCAGCCGTGCCCAGCGCCCACCCCACACCTGCGGACGCACGCCACCTCGGACTCCCTGCCATTCCGAAAGGAGACGATACGACTCTTGACATCACAATGGAAAGAATAGAGCGGACTCATTCCACCTGCTCAACGGACAAAAGTACTTTAAATATCATCTATAGTTCGATAATAATTCGTACTTGTGAAGTAACTTTTTTGTGTTAAATTACAAAGTTGTTGATATTCTATTAGTATTATGACATGTAGCTAACTTTTTACCGTATCTAGGAATTTTTGCTGATATTTTTTAAATCCGGCTGTGCTTTAGGGTCCTTGATCTGAATTGATGGGATGGTCCCTTGCGTGCTTCCGGAGAGTAAATTTATTGACCTCCACGTTGTCATACGCAATTTGTAACAGCTTTTTAACAATTTATTTATTTATTTATTAAATGTTGGAAGTAGAAAAATGCATTATCGTCTAGTAATAGTATCTATCATTTTTCCATTTATCACATTATTATTGGGCAAACAAAGATTCGTCAACAAGCAATGAGTTCAAGATGTCTGCATTACCTTCGCCAAAGATACAAAACTGCCACTCGGGAAGTCAACCTATTCAGAACCTATTAATACTTGCAATTCCTAGGAATACCACAGTCAAGTATGGATTACTGTAAAATTAACCATGAATCTTTATACGGTAATATGTGACAAATCATAGTTCTCGTACAGTACAGGAATAAAACAAAATTCAAATCAGGCTTCTATAGTCTGTAAAATCGGCTGTCTACCACGCTCACTGTTACGACTTCCTCGTTTCGAGACGACTTGACCCGGAGATGCTTCCTGACATATCACATTTTACTCATACTATCATCCTTTCCGTTGGCGGCCGGATAGATTCACCTACTGGATAATACTCATTGCCAAATCTTGATTTTTTTAAATGGAAGTAATTTAGTTTATTTTGGATTCTGCACAAAATTTTAAGAGAAATAACACCAAACAACAAGCACTTGAACGCAATCCATGTCCTTTTATTTTGCAAGGTCATTGCACTCCTGTTGTCAACATCGATATACAGTGGAGCCTCTTTAACTCGAAACCCGTTACCTCGAAATCCTCTCTAAGACGAAGAAATTAGCCATTCCCTTCCGTTGAAGTACAAAAAACCCTACAACTCGAATTATTTAGACGCTATAACTCGAAATAAATATGATTTCCCTGTGATGTACTATCCATACATATCACGCTCTCTAATTACAAATGTAGCGGACTCTATATCTCGAAAAAGCAGTATGTAAACTTTGCGGCCTCTGTAAATCGAAATTCTTTTCGCAAGACTCTTTAACTCCTAGCAATACTTTCGTTGCCGTCACTAACCAATTCCAAAAACTGGTTTCGTACTTTCATTGAAAGATGTAGTGATATCGAGGACAACATATTTAGGGCCTTGTTTGCAATCGAAAATACAATTGGATTATCAATTGTGTTAATTCCTTGACTCAAAAGAAATTTACAGATTTCTTTTAATACATGCATATTTTCAAGTTGTTACTTTACCATAAAATAATCTTTATAGATGTAATTATGTACAATAGAAATGTAGTAAAATAAATCTATATAAGTCGAATTTTTATTTTCTCATGAGACTATAACTTGAATAACATATTCCTCGAAATTGATAATGTGAAAAGCCTTATCTCTAAGTCGTCTATAACTCGATAACTCGTTAACTCGAAACTTATAACCGTTCCCTTGAATTTCGAGTTAAAGAGGCTGCACTGTAGTATGTTTTCAGGTTCGGAGAATCACTCGGAGTAGGAGAATGAGGAGGGGAAGGGGTGTAAGAAGTGCCATAAAAAGAGCTAGGATTTGGACGAAAGGCTTCTTTGGTCAGAAGTAGTTCACGATCCTACAGCGAACACCTTAAGGAGAAAAGATGAAACCTAAGGTTTATTACATCTCCGAAACTGCTGAAATTCGCTCTTTAACTCATCAGCTTTCACAAAATACAAAGCTCATTTTGACGACTACCTTAATGAATATTACTTCGATGAAATACCTTCGCTATTTACACCACACACACACTGGCGTGTGCGATTTTGAGAACGAATACGTTCGAGAGAGGTTTTAATTCATACTTTGAATCCTAAAGCCACAAATGCTTAAAGTGTGTAAATGTAAGGTTAATGTTACCTGTTAATGCAACCATAATTTTATGTTGTTTTATCTGTTTGGAAAAATATTCCACTTAACATAAAGCCAACTATTCAACAATGCAAAATTTTTCAGATGGAAGTTGTCATTGTTTTTTGTGTTTTTTAGGGAGGGGGTTGAAATATTTTTCTGCATTTTGAAACGGATGCATAAATACGACTGAAGCGTTAAGCCACACTATTTCAAAACATCGCACGCGGAAGGATTTTCAAGAATTTCTGCTCACAAAATTTTGAAAATAATAACGTAAAAATTAATAAGTTTTCTTCTAGGCGTTGTTGACGTGTGCGTAGGTGTGTATGATGGAGATACTGAGAATAGAAAACAAGAGTACAATGAGAAAACCTTCCCGGAGAACTACTTTTGTCAATCACTACTATTTCGACTTGAATCGTCAGTGGTTTGAACCGCTACACTCAGCTGTTTGGAAAGCGCACTAACCACTTATACACGAACTGTCTTCCTGTTTTTTGATGTAGTTTTTGTAAATGGGCAACGTACCGTGCTATTCAAGCTTATCTACAAGGAGCGATAGGAGATAGGAGGTGGGTGGTAGGCATTTGTTAATAGGATGGTCGGTTACCAACAACTTGGGTCACGTGGACAGGTAAGTAGGAGTTGTCAGTAATAATAAATTTATTGTCAAAATGCAGTACAAACTGCGCATGACCTCGTGGAGGACAATAAACTAATTTACTCTCCGGAAGCAAGCAAGGGACCATCCCATCAATTCCGATCGAAGGCCCTAAGGCAGAGGCGGATTCAAAAATTTCAGCAAAAATAGATAAGATAAAATGTTAGCTCCGAGTTATAATACTAATAGAATGTCAATATGTGTGTAATTTAACGCCAAAAATGTACATGTACAAGTTATTATCGCACTATAGATTATTCTGAGTATAGTGTTTAAAAATCATAAGAGTTGAAAAAACACTAAAATTCACGATTTATTGTTACAATAAACATGCCCCTAGACAAAGCCTAGAGAACCTGTATAATAAATCCGCCTCTACCCGAAGGAAAAACGGAGAAAAACCGGGGCCAGGATGGGGCTACAGAATTGATGTACACAACCGTGCCAAAGTTGAGTACACATAAAACTAAATTAATATGAGCCATAAGACAACACAATCATGCAAAAAATTAGTTTTTGAAATTGTTATAAGTTATTTAAAAAGTACTAGAGCAATGGCGTGTTAAAGTACAAGCCGGATTTAACTTTTATTAAAATCAATAAATTATTTTACATCGTAGAAGCACTGGTGCAGGAGGTAGTTTTTAACCGCGGATTTGAAGAGATTCAATTTCATAATATCTTTTATATTCTTATTAGAGTTATTTTCCTAGGAGCAGATACTAGGAGCAATAGAAGAAGGAGAGTTCGCTTTTCAGTAGTCACAGCTATATGAACTGGAACTTTAATGTGAAAAGCTATAAATTTCTTCTCGCCCCACCGGGAATTGAACCCGGGATGACTTGGTG
Source organism: Laupala kohalensis (assembly GCA_002313205.1). NCBI lineage: Eukaryota > Metazoa > Arthropoda > Insecta > Orthoptera > Trigonidiidae > Laupala > Laupala kohalensis. Next base: position 669,940 of record NNCF01128546.1, on the reverse strand, counting down.
ATTAGCAAGCACGCTAACACCAGAGTCACCGGAGGGGCAGTTGCCTTTCTGGGCTCCACCTATAAACAGATAAAGTTAAAAAATACAATAACACGCTATTTTATATATTTAAGAGGGAAAGTTCAAGGGTTCAATTCCATGTCCCAAAAATCCCCCAAATACTCTCCTTCAAAGGGTTCGCGTCCATTAGAAGTGCTCAAAGAGTGATGGTATCCATTGGGCGCGCGATGTTTGGTCGGAGACGACGCCGCCGCCGCCGCCCCCGGCGTCGCAACGAGCGACGAGGTATATTTTCGGCGCCGTCGTATGTACGTCGCCGCCGCCATTAGTGCGCGCTCCCAAACGCCCTCGGCGCGACGACGAGCGCCAGAGGCGCCGGGGACGGCGACGACGACTATGGCGTGTGACCGCGACGACTGCAGCTGCTGTCTACTGGACTTGTGCTCGCACACGACACAAGACACGACATTCAACCATCAAAAAATCTCGTACGATTTCTCACGGGACACGGGGACTACCGAACGTATTTACGGCGTATAAATAAGATAGAGAGAGAAGAACGTGCACGTGGAGCAGAAAAAGAAACAACAGACCACGTATTGTGGGACTGTCCACTATATGGCCCAGAGACGGAGATACAGTCGGTTGGATATATTAACATAACCTAACAGAGACAGAACCAAAAATTTAACTTACTACAGGAGTACACAGGAAAGGTATCAGAGATCAAAAATCTGTTAGATATGTAAAGATATGCGCACGCCTCAACGATGGCGGAAACGGGTTAACGCCACCGCGACGGCGAAGTTGCGCAGACAAGAGATAAAAAACAAATGTTAAGTAATTAAAAAGGACAAGAGTCTCGTTTTGCACTGTTTCGAAGACGAGGAAGCAGAATGCTGAATGTAAAATAAATAAATAAAAAACACGGGCTGTCTAAGAATGGACGAATTACACATGAATATATATCCCGTATGTGAATGTCGCAGAAAAGAATCGAAAATGGTTTGTATTGAACCCGTCTGTAGTGACGTTTTTGTCGCAGCGTGGTAATTTTAGGAATGGGAAGAGCAGAAACAGCGGAGTGTAAGTGGGGGAAAGGAGGGGAGACAGCAGGATATGTTTTCTGAAATTGTGACTTTTGCGGGAAAGAGAGAGCGGAGTGTGTGAAAGAAAGAGGAATCTGGAATATATACAGAAAAATGAATTAATAGAGAGCCAGGAAAGATATGAGAAGTACAAAGAGTATGTCACAGGATTGGACTAATTAGAGATATTTTGATCAAGAAGGATATGTAAAGGGAAAAAAAGGACAACCGATAAATAAGAAACTGTACAATGACAATGCTGGAGGCAAGGTGGCCAAAGAAAAAATGAAAATGGAAATTAAAAAAAAAAATTAGCTGTCTCTTTATTTTATTGTTTGTCACATAGGTACGAAGATAAAACTTCATCGCGACATTTCGACTTAAATCATCTGTGGTTTGAACCGCTGTCCTCAAAGCTGTTCGACAACCGCACTAACCACTTTTGCATTCAGCACACAAGCTATCTATTCATTTTATTAAGTTTGCCACATTGGTACGCATGGACATTTGTACCCAGGGTCTTTCGAGCACGAGTACCTGCTGGGAAGAATGTCTTATGGTGGCGATGTGGGTGACTATCAAAGGGGGTGGAAGAGGACTGCTGATACTAGGAGTGCCAATACTTTTAAATGTGAGGTCTCCGCAATTTATAACTAATTAAGAAAAGTCTTATACGAATTTCGAAAAAGAAACCGTCTGTAGTGCTCTTGAACCCGCTCTGAAGAAAGGTTTTATAAAATTCCAAGAAATATGTAACGATATACGAAGGAATAATTTTTTGGGGAAAAGCATAATACAGAAAAAATAATTAATAAAATGAACAATTTTTATTTTTGACTTTTCGTAGAAAACTCGTTAATACCGTTTAATACGAGTCTTCTTCGTTACAAAATGCTTCTCACTAGGGAAACGCAGTGCACTACCTCCGCATGCGTCACACAGAAAGTCAGTGGTTCAATAGCTCTGAATTTTCCGTATACGAGCCAAGTGAGCAGCGCGTCGCTAGCGCGTTGAACTGCAGATGACAGCGCAGGGTAGACTCAACGGAATTACAGTATAAAACAAGCAACATAGAGAGCTCGCGAGGGAATCGCTGGATGACAGGCGAAGGGCATACAGTGTACCTTGATCCAACCCTCCTTCATAGCTGGGGGCCAAGTGGATGCTCGGTTCTGATCCCGACTCCCCCCAAAGAGATGCTTTCTTACTTTACGCTTGATGCCCGTCCGCCAGATATCGATGGTCCGCCGAAAGCTACAATAATAATAATTGATTTAACAACAATCTTAATACAAATGTATTCTTAATTTGAGTGAATCTTAACTTAGGTTTTCCCGTATTTTTAACCGAGTAATTTACGGGGAAAATGTTTACTCGTCTGTTTTCCTACCATAGCACAATACATATTGGAACGTCCCCTGTTTGATACGTCCTGTTTGATCATTTTAATTGCATCTCGTACCATGCACATCCTGCAGGAGACTTCGTGGAATATATTGTATCTTGTTCTTGTAGATATCATGTTATGTAACCGTCTAACCCCTTCTTTCTGTAGTCTCAAAATTAATTCACGTCTTTCCATATTATAGATGTAGCAGTCCCATAACATGTGTTTCCTGTCTTTTTTCCTTTTCCGCCAATACATTCTTTCCTGTCACTTTCGTATTTTTGTCAAGTGTGTTGCAAAATTTCCGTGTCCAGTCGGCGTCTCCATCATTTCTCGTCCTGGTCTAAACCTTTCTATTCCTAAAGGCGTCCGGTATGTAAGAAAAAACTGGTCGTCCTGTCGTTTCATTAGTCCATCGTATCTACCATGCATACATCAATTCTCTGTTTATTTTTTATCTTCCTCCTTTCTCGTTCTTGGTTATTCTCTCGTCGTTAAGTTGTATTTCTCCCGTTTTTCGTAGCCAATAACGCAACCTCATTTTATGCAAATGAATGTCTATTGACATTACTCCTAGAAGCACCTCAATACTTGCTGTCGCCACTGTGTTGTAGGACTGACTTAATCGGACTAAACATCTCCGTTGTGTGGAATGTAATAGTCTTTGTAAGTGTATATTTGTCAGTTTCACCACCCACGCACTTGCTGCATAACTTATTATGGGCCTGATTCCTCCTTTATATAATTTAACTATTGTTGTAGTAGATTTCTGTTATTGTAACCTACCCGCAGTAAACTGTAATGTACATGTTTTGCTTTTTCCGTTATATATTTTGTGTGTTCCCGAAAAGTCAAACCATCATCCAAAATAATACCTATGTGTTTGTTAGTACGCACAATTTTGATGCTTTTTCCTCCTAGTTTAATTATTGGATTTCGGCGTTTTCTATCGTTGTTTCCAAAATACATACCCTTAGTTTTTTCTTGTGATAACTTCAATTCTTTCTGTTCCATAAGTTCTTCACATAGCTTCGTAGCGCAATTACCTTTCGCTTCTATCTCTCGGTGGCTTTGCCCTTCTACAAGTAGTCATATATCGTCCGCAAATGCCGAAAGCTACAGTCCTCGCTGCGCAATTGCCATGATCGCTGCCGCTGCTTGCGCTCAGTGATGTAAGTTAAGCAACAGGAATAAACTGAATGATTACCATGACTGGGTTCTTCGATTAGTTGACACTCCTTCTCTCCTCAACGCTAGGCCTTTAAGTTAGTTTAGAATCTATCGCGAGGGGGTTCCCCGAAACTCTTCTCGACAATAGTCTTCTGACCAAGCCTGGCTGCAGTTTCAACTTGTCTCCACTCGGTGAGCACGCCGTTCTCTGCTGCCCATACGTGCTTCTGTTGACATCCCTTGCCTTACTCGTATTCGTTTATCCTTGTCATAAATTCTTTCAGATTTCTGTAATTAATATTCACAATTCCAATGAGATAAAGGAGCTCCTTGGCATTGGACAATAGAGGGGAAGAAACGGAAGAGGGAAAAACTATTTACTCGAAGAGATAGAATTATGTCTTCACTGTGCTTGTACTAGTGAAGCATTAGGAGTTATATATGAAAATGAAAATTCTTAAAAAAAAATCGTACTTGTATTCATAATTTTAATNGTCTATTGTAACAATAAATCGTGAATTTAGTGTTATTTCAATTTTTAAGCACTATACTCAGAATAATCTATAGTTCGATAATAACTTACATGTAATTTTTTGCTTAAAATTACAAACATATTGACATTCTATTAGTATTATAACTCGCTGCTAACTTTTTATCTTATCTAGGAATTTTTGCTGAATTTTTTGAATCCGCCTCTGCCTTAGGGCCCTTGATCGGGATTGATGGAATACGTCCCTTGCTTGCTTCTGGAGAGTAAATTAGTTGTTTTTTTCCCTCCACGTGGTCATACGCAGTTTGTACTGTTTTTTGACAATAAATTTATTATTATTATGTTCAAAGTTTCCTAAAACACATGTTGCATAAATAAGACAAGAATAATTTTAAAATTTATCTTTTTCCATATGGTTTGGTAGAGGTTTCATTGAAGAAGATATGATAGAAATGGTCATAAAGATACATAATATATCTTTTTATTACGTGTAACATTATTAATATTATATTTTACTCATATGATTGTATATGAGAAAGTATGCATAATGACTTTGTACCACTAAATTTTTCTTTGGTATCGATTTTTAAAAAACAATTCGACCATTACACTTCAAGTAATAGAATGTAGGTAACTACTAAGAAATCAACTTACATCACATTCCTTAATACCTATATTATTTCCAATTATTGTTTTAATAACGCTCTACAGAGCCAGAGGAAATAATCATGGGTCTAAGGGGGGGGGGAGGCTAAGGGAGCTACAGCCCTTAACTGACCTGAACTCTTGACAGATAAAAGTGAAGTTGATTACTGACATACCTTGTAAAAGTGTTACCAGATTAATAATTGTTATTAGTTATAATTGTTATTAATAATATAATTCTTATGTTATTAATAAAACAAGATTAATAAAAATAATACCATATTAATAAAATTAGTAATAACATGTTAATAACTTTAATAAATAATTGTTATTAATAATGCCAGATTGTTAATTGTTAATTATTTATGGGATGCATTTTATTTAAAGGTAATATTTATAAAATTTATGTTGGAAAACTATAATTTTTAGACAAAAACGCTCGCCGGCTAACCCTACCTAGTTTACGGTCTAGATCCGCCACTGATCATGGACGAGTATTTTTAGCTCGACTGTCGAAGCACGTTAAATATAACATGCTAAGGATCCATAACTTTATTTTTGTATTTCGGATTGAGATCCAGATATGATATACTGAAATTATTGCATGCCTTTGAGGGCACGTCAATCGCTCACAGAAATAAACAGTTTCCTGACAGATCCTTTACATAAGGATCGATAAAATCAATGTTTTTTACTTGTCTATTTTTAGATTACTATGATGTTGGCGAAGTCTGTTGAATGTTCATCTTGACCAACATATCGTCAAAAAGTGAAATACACAAACAAGCTTTCTCCTGTGTATTGATAGAGACTTATCAGAATCGTATGTTTTATTTGATTCTAAATTGATATTTATGAGTACATTTTTTCAATGTTGTTCCGTAGAGAAGCATGTTTTATGGATGGAATTCTTTCGTCTCAGTTGTCACCTACCGTTATTGTTACAAGTTATAATCATCGGGGGCAAACTATTACCTCAATAACTTGATAGTGAGGAAATGATAATTAGAGACTGAAATTTTGTGATGTAAACAGGACTTGAATTCCTACACTTGCCGCGTCCACGGTCCTAAAAATATATCAAAATAATTACTTTTAAATTCTCGGTATGCTATGCCATTCAATCAAGTAGTTAGTGTAGATGGAGTTACTTGACATATTATTTTATATTTTTGACTCATTGTTTTCTTTTTACGACGAAGTATCTGTAATATAACCACACGTGAATACTAGAGGTTATTCGCCGCCCCCTTGTCCATTTAAATTTGCAAACATGACCAATGCGTACTGTCGCCGTAATTAGGCAAAGCGCAATAAATTTCATAGATAATGAAGTAAATGATGAACTTTATTTTAAAGAGTCGCCTGAGTAACACCTATTCTTACATTGCAGTAGTTCATACAAATTTTAACAGATGTTCCTTACCGCTTTTCAAAAGACAGGGTTCGGAGAATCTAGGCCCTTCCCCGAAATTCATGTTATTCATGAAAAATATTTTATCTGAACAAAATAGTTTATTTACCGTTGTCAACAAATTAACATGACAAAAAATTAAAAATATGAAGTATGAGAACAAACTACTCAAAATTTTACTTAAATTAATGTACAGAGAGAAGTCTAGATCCCTCACCAAAACTAGCTTCGGGTTGCTAGTCTGTGGCCAACATCCCGCTCTTGTCACTCTGATTCGATCTGAACTAGGTACCAGTTTTCCAACATTTTATAATTTTTTCTCGACATTCTGCGTCTTGTATTTCCAAATGAATTTGCTATTTTTTTCTCGCAATTTTACTTAAACGTTAAGGTTGTATGAGCGTGCAAGGCGTTAGTAAAGTATATAACCGTATTTTCAATTATAGTATGAATACGGTCAGTTTAAAAAAATGTCATAAGGTTAAGTAATGAATTACGGTGGATTAAAAACTGGTAATCATTAAATTAAAATCATATAAATTGAAACAATTTATTTGAAAAAGGGTCTCGTATAACTCGAGTTATTTGTTTTGTAACTAATTTTGTTGGATAATCGTCTTAATAGTCCAGAAATGCTTGGATTTGAGGTTATGTTGAGGGTATGCGAGAGATTTGTTGGTTGTAGGAATGTGACTGTATTGGTGGAGCAGCGACTTCTCACATGATCTCCAGATGGAGCAGGCACAGCTTGCTCCGTTTTCTCGCAAGTACCGGTTCTGCTTGTCGCAGTCACAGCGAAGCTCTGTCACAGGCGGCGAACGCATCACAGCGTGGCTATATTCTCTGTTACAGGCGGTCGCCGCCACAGATTACGTTCATTGTCACAATTCACATTTGTCACAGTCAGAAGAATAAGTCACTTTCACGCCTTCGTAAATTCTTACCATTCTGAGAAAGGAAAAGTGATTTTGGAAACAGTGACTATCCCGCTCTTCGAATTTACATTGGTATAATAAAATTGTGAAATAAAATTACTCGAAATTTGCGAATTAAGAAAATTAAGAGAAACTAAAAAATATAAAAACCATTTGTGCCAATATACTCGTATTATAGGCGTAAAATATTATTATGGCTTGAAAAATACGTTTTAAATAACAATCAAAAATTTTTTCTTAGATTTTGTTTGAATTTGTGTGCTCACCTTCCGTTTAACTTCAGAATCCTTTTTTCTGTGTTTTTACCGCAGGTAGTGATAAACTAATATTTAATTCCTTATTTGTTGTTTAATTTCTACGGATCTTTATTTTTACTTTCTTTAGTTGAGGCTTGAAGGGTCTTAATTATTATAATTCATCTGTAAACAGCAGAAAATTGTATGTCAATTGCCATTTCGTGAAATTCAAGGGACATTTTATTGTCATGATTTTTTTTGTAATATTTTTTCAGTGACGAATACGAAAAAAGCTGGAACAGGGAACAAATACCAGAGCCTCGCTGCTCGTCACTCGTCACTGCCCACGTTTGAGTCACAGTTACTGGACCGGTAGCGTGTCACGATTCACTCTCTGTCACTGGAACAATTGGAACAGTGACAAATTTTCCCTGGACCGTCACACCCCTAGTTGGTTGGGTGTGCCGTAGGAGCACGTGCTGGTGTACTCACAGTACAGTTTATACGCTCGTATAGAAGTAGTTTGATTCTATAATCTATGCGTATCTCTCTTTTATTGTAATTTTCTTTGTTCTATACCTAAGTTCAAAATCTCATTTTGTTTTCAAAAATTGTATGTATCCTGCTCGTATAGAGCACAGTCCCACATCTGAAGTTCTCGTCTTTCACGTTCTTCTCCACACATACATTTTGTATTATCTTGTAGCCCTCGTATATTCAAGAAATTATTGAAGTTCCCATAACCCGTAATAAATTCTATTACATACGGATTTAAATGAAACCAATTACGTTCCTTACACACAAAGATCACATATAGTATATAATCGTTCGTTATTCTCACCTTTATACTTTTACTCCACCTGGTTTACCATACTTTTAGAACGTGCTTTATTAGTTTCTTTCTTGGTTCTTTTTTATACCGTGTGTAAACCATTTCATTGACACATATTTGCCCATCAATTTCTAGTAATCTTATGGACTTCAAATTGGTGATATACAAGTCTAATGGTAGGACCCCATGTATCATTTGGGGGTTTTTTGAACATTTTTTTATACGGGGGTTTTTTGAACATTTTTTTATACGCACCTCCTCCTCCCCCCTACAATTTTGAGTAACACGCAAAAACCCCAGTTCCGACGCGATAGTACCTTTACCGCAAAGCAACCGCAGATGGTCGCGTTGGCCGCTGTTTATCCCTCTTTCAGATGCAGCCCATCTCGATTTACGACCCACCCCTCCCTCGCTCGTACCCTTTGGGGACGCCCATTTCGACGAGGTCGGCACTCGGGGGAGAGCTAATAGTAGCGGCCAATAACTCGCGAGGCGTTCAGTGGGTGCTGACATGCTCCCTGACTTATCTCCCTCCAACTCACCCTTGCATCCTCGACTCATCCTCATGCGAGTAAAAATAGATGTACGTATAAAGACGCCCACAGGCACTGTGCATTGGATGTTATTATCTTACACAGAATACTACATTATTTAATGCGCAATACATTAGTATGCGAATGTCCCCCTTTCCCCCCCCTTCCTTTTCTTCATAACCGGACGGAGCAAATCACACAAATGAAGAATTGTACCTTAAAGCCTTAGAAGACGTCTTTGTGGTTTACTATTATCTCATCTTACCTCTTTTTCCTTTCCAAACCATGCGCCACCTTTCCTTTCCATCGTGCAACCTGCGTGTAGCGAAGATGTTTCATTTACGTGCTACACTCTCCCGGAGGGATGGGGAACAATGACGGGGCCCGGAGCAATGACGTATTTGTCCGGCGTTAGCAGAGAGAAGGAAGGTATAAACCATTTCCAAACTGAAATCCTACATTAACCAATTCTGGGGAGCAACAATGAGATGTTTATTCTGTAGTGGAAAGTGGGTGGGCGCCAGTGCTGGCTTCATCGGCGCTCTCTCTCCCACACACACACACACACACACACAAAAGCGGCGCCCAATGCGGCCGCATCAATCGCATGGGTCTTGGACCGACCCTGTCCCTACTTTCTCTATTTCCAACGTGCGCATATCCGCCCATTTCCAAGAACGAAGTACGTGCCAAGTGAAATATTTGGACGGCGAAGCCACAATAAATTCATAAACACCGTGCACCGCCGCTCTTCCACAGTCAGCACTTCTCCACTTCTACTCCGTCGCAGCTAAGGCTAAAGACACACTTGCGTTTTCTCCGCTCCGCTCCGCTTGTGCAAAGACACACCTAGCAGAGCGTCACCGGAGCGGGCGTCAGCAAACAGGAGTAGGGGAATGTGAGTAGGTCTGGAAAGAACAATGTCACTTCAGGGCAAATACAGACATGTTTCGCGCAGGTCTTGTACAGAGCATCCATGAAACTGCCCCCTAACTACACAACGTTTTTATTGTGAAACACATAGCTATATGTTACGAAAATTCAAACCACGAGTCGTTGCGTTGTGCAGTTTAATAAGAACAATATATATTGTAATCGTCCGTAAAAAGGTCGTATGGACGTTATGGAACATGGGAAAAGGAAATAGAAGGAATACAACTCGGAATTAAAATAGAACAGAGGATCAATGTGAAATGTCTAGCTTTCGCAGTTGATCTAGCTATTCTCACAAACAATAGAGAAGCCGAAATTGTCCTGGAAAAACTACATGAAGTTGCACAGAAAACTGGCCTACAAATCTCCTACCAGAAAACTCATTTTGTAGAAAGAAAACCTGCAGATAATCTTCCTATTGTAATTCAATACGGGAAAGTGACATGAGTCCCCCACTTCAAATACCCAGGAGAGATCATCCAGCCATTAGGACTGAACACAATAGCCAATCAAGAAAGAATCATAAAATTACAAAAAGCATATAAGCTCATATGGAGTCACTATAATAAGAAATCTATTTCGGTCAATGCAAAATTAAGACATTACAACATAGTAGTTCGTCCGGAAGCACTGCATGCTGCAGAAACGACGGTGATTCATGGCCAAACAAAAATAAGGGATATTGAAAAACAGGAAAGAAAAATTCTCAGGAAAATATTTGGTCCAGTTTTCCATGAAGGAATTTGGATGAGGAGACCATCAACAGAGATCTACAAACACACAGAAACAATAACAGATGCCGTTAGAAAAAGAAGAATGAAATTTTACGGACATATCCGCAGGATGGAAAAGAGTAGGCTCACAAGGTAAATCTTCGAGATAACGAATGCTAGTAAATGGAAGACAAAATGGATCAGCGAAACAGAAGAAGACATTAAAGAAATGGGAATTACAGATGATACCATAAACAATCGAGAGCAGTTCAGGAACATCATAAAAAACATACACTTAAAGAAGACCACACACAAAACAGAACAGGAATATAAGGGTAGAAGAGCGCAAGAGGAAACAAAGCGAACTTATGAAGAGAATTTGGGAAGAACGAAGGAAGAAGAAAACAATGAATACTTAAGTTCAAACTTTCTCTTAATAGGGAACAATCGAAAATAATAATAATAAAAATAACGGACGTTAATAGTAGAATACATAATTATTTAATTCAAATGTAATTCCCTTTTAAAATGTACTCTTTTCATGTAAATTATCAATAATTATTGATAAATAACTGCCTTNACATAATTATTTAATTCAAATGTAATTCTCTTTTAAAATGTACTCTTACCATGTAAATTATCAATAATTATTGATAAATAACTACCTTCCAAAATACTTCACATGATTCACTCAATATTTTTTGTTTTAAAATAGTTAATTCTAAGGAGTAATATAAATTGTTAATTTACTCTTTAAATAAGACCAACTGCAGGACAATCTTTCATCTATGTTCAAAAATTGTTAATATCATATAATTTTGATAATTAAAAGCGAACTGTACAGACAAAATTATCCAATATTTTGAGACTTCCCTACTCGACAAGTTTTTATTAGATTTTTAGGAAGACGTGTTTAGTTCGTTTCAAATACACGGACAATCAAAAATAGAACACAATGGAAATTCACAATATGACAACAAAAATTCACTATGACTTCACGAAAATAGTACGACATAGAACTCAAATTGAGGAACAAATATTACAAATAAATTTAAAGCTTTAAAATGTAGATATGAAAATGCGCATTTCTCTCTATTTAACTAAAACCACGCCTATTTTTTTGACAATTACATAACGAAAATCTGAAAAGACTAAAATACAAACAGAAGAATATACGAAGAAGTCAAAAATAGTAAAACATTAAAACAAGAAAGCTTCAGAAAAACGAACTCGACTAAAAAGGACGCGAAAAGTTTTTTATAAAGAAGTGAGGAAGCACTAGAACAAATACTTAGTGATGTTATAACTCAGTGTTGTAATAATTAATATGACCATTGATATAATTAATAATCAGTCCGTAGACATTGAAGGAAATGATATTCAAGGGAAACACCGTGAAAGTAATCAGCCGCCGTCTTCCTCGCTTCTCTCAATAGTTGTCCGTTTACCTATCTTCAATTGGTGCGACATTTATCCCACTCATATACCTGAGTTGTTTATCTTTTTTCCCACAAGTGATACAACCTTTCATTTTAATAGTTTATTCCTATTTCTTGAGGAACAAATACTTCGCTATCATCGAACACAAGTGACGGGTCCGTACTTGTTTTACAGTGAGCTGGTCCGTGGATGTTAGGACTATTAAAGAAAAAAATGGAGAATTTTAGAGTGAGTGATATTGAACACAAGTAAAATTGTATTCAACATTTTATTTCGGATAAACCATGGCTCATTTCTCGATGATGGACAGTCGTAAGAATTTGTTCTGAAAGAACTGGAGTTTTGAAATGAGATAAACTGCTGCATTACACCATGTATAAGTAAAATTATTTTAAATTTTGTTCATTGTAAAACTTAATAAATTTCTTTTTCATTGGTTAGGTTTTATTTCATAATTTAAATGAAGCTTTAGAAGAGAAAATATATAATCACTAAAGTAATTCATATGTACGGAAAAAATTAATGCAGTAATTCATGCTAAATCGATAAAAAAATATGTCGATCCAAATCTCGAAATGGAGCCACTGAATTAAGACTTGGTCCAATCTCAAAATAAAAGATATTTCAGGATTTTAAAGTTTTTATTAACACATTTTGAAACTCGACGTCAACTTTTAAACTCTGATAATTTTTCGAGATAATTCACTTTTCATCACTGTGAAATTTCCAGTGGTATGTTACAGATGCTGGGTTTCAAGAGTCTGTCAGCGGTAGATTAGCAAGATGAATGAGGAAATGAATGAATATAACATGCGGAAGGAGATTCTAGTAGAAATATTTGAGATAAACTTGAAAAATGAAACAAGAATGACAGGACTCAAATGTTTCTTCGTAAAATGAAATACTTTCAATTTAATTTTTAAATAGAAATTTAACCTTTAGGTTAAATTGGTCTCACCTCTTTTTCTATAACAACACAACTAGTTTTTTAGGATGAAGTTTAGGAGAGGTTGGTATTTAAAAATAAATGGGAATATTAGAATCAATGAAAAATAAATAATATTATTCGAAATAGATCGCCGTCTTTGTCGAAGCAACCTTTCCACGAAACACTTTCAGAGGTATGAACTTTTACAATTCCTGTACTGCATGATGAGTTTATAGAAAATGCTAGAAGTTTCTTCAAATTTTTGGTACTGAATTAGTACAGCTTGGACGGGGAGACTGGAGTAGCACTTCACAGGTGTTCAATCTTAGTCGACTCAGTAGCAGCTCAAAGCTCTAACCACTGAGACACGCAGTTATAATTCAATGCTTCCTTATATAATAATTTTCTTACAACGATATATAATTTAGTTTTCTTTTATATTCCTGTAATTGTATGAATGTAAATTCAAAATATGACTAACTTCTATTTTATACGAACATAAATTAATTAGCCTATTCGAAGTCAGATCGTAAAATTTAGGTCATAGAAATAAGATTTAGCAAATCAAATATTCAACGTAATTTCGGTATCCAATTAATCTATTTAAAAATATGAACGGTGAACAGGTATAATTTTGTAAAAAAAAATTATATCTGTATTTTAGTGTGTTCAGACGAGTTTGTTCGAAAAAGAATTAGGACGACAGTAGAAAACTCGTAACGTGAGGAGTAAGATATTTTTACGCCATTAAACGTTTTAAGTCCATAAAAAGTTTAAGTTTTTTCAGGAGCAACATGCCTTTTCAGAACGATAATTGTATATGAATCACAATTGTTACGCATAGTATTCAATGTAGAAGGTGACGAAACATCTCATTTATCTTATAGTCCGGAAGCTTTATCTACGCGCATGACCTTCAGGGGTAATTTTCTAAAAACAATGACTCGCCTTCGGAACAAATATAAAAAAAATATTTTAGTTCTCTCTTTGTGTAGAATGAGCTGCACCTGAAAGCTAGTTGTACGAAATTAAGCTTATTTTATTCTGCATTGACCGATACGTGGGCAAAAAAGAAACATATGTAGCAACCGTCTCTCACGCGCAAATACATTTTAGTTGAGGTTGGGGTGGGGAAAGGAGGAACTGCCCACGTGTTACCTTCTGAAATTAAGTCTGAAAATAATGAATGTTACGCGATAATAATTAACCTACGTATTTTTAATTGTTTAAATTCAAATGACTTGATTGTCCTAAAATTTATAAATTTATAACATAAATATTAGAATGAGTAGACCTGGGTGTCAGTCTGGATGTTGGTGTGTGATGAAAAAACCCATCTCACATATATTCTTTATGTTCGAACGTATGATTCCTGGGAGTGCAAATATGGCAACTGTGTACGTGGAGAGCAGAGCACCCGCCCAAGTTTGTCACTCGCCACTCCTCATTCTTCTTCATTTATTCTCCCGCTTCTCCTTTATTAGTCACCTCGTCCATTCTTTCCTCGCCTGAGCCTCCTCGCACATCCACAGACTGTTGCAGTGTGGCATCGATGGCTTGTCTTCGCCTCATTATCTGCTTCGTGACTTCTTCTCATCACCTCGCCCCATCCGCACCCATCAACCCCCTCCCCCCACTTCAACGTTCGGGAGCCACATTGTTGCGAGAGATGTCCTCCACGACGATGGACAGCCGAGGCCGCGAGCTGGCACTAGAAAATGGTTGTTGGTCGTCTGGCAAGGAGTGGGCTGGTTCCGTATTCCACTTCACATGATGCATATATTTCTTCCATCATGATCTCGTGAAAATGGCGATGAGTCCTGAATCGAACCCGGGGTTCCTGGTTTGATCGCGTGAGTTCCAACCACTACACCACCCGTTCGCCTCCCAAAATTGAACGTCAGAGATAAAAAATTGTCACATATCTCCACGTGTAGGGTCTAATAAGTAAAATCGTTGGAGCAGTTTTTGAATATATTCCAAACTGTACTTTGACCTTCATGTGAAGAACCCTTTATGTTAAAATAAAAACAAAATCGAAAGCACGTGCATCTGTCACGTGTAAATTCTACCACAAATATGAAAAGCGAATAAAATTTATTTTTCCATTTGGTCAGGAGTGCTACTCACAGACGGAGAGATTTTCTCCGGAAAACCTCTTTTTCGGAATTAGGGACCCCCAAAACGGATATTTCCATAAAATCTCGTTTTCGAATTTTTTCACGATTACAATACTTTCTATATACTACATGTGTGAGAAAGCAAAAAAATCGAACAGTCCCACAATAGGCTCCGAAGGTGTCCGAGGGGTTCGTGCAAGGTAGAGCTCCGCAATTTATTAGCATCTGTATTAGCAGGAGGAGTTGTTTCCTAAATGGAGAGGCGTCTCAGGTCTTCAGGGGGTTAGATATGAGTGGAAATAGTGCACAGTTGTGGAAGGCAATGGGGTGGTGTAGTGAATAGCAAACACCTCTGCGATCAACAAGGAAGCGTGAATATCGCGCCAGGTCTACTCCCAGAACGTACCCCGTATACCCTAGGGAGACTCAAACGTAAGTGAGAAACCTTTCATAATACGCTAACACACTTCGAGATAAATATAATCATGATTTATTATTATTATTATTATTTTCTTTATAATGAGAAGGTACATCCATCGAACATGCATATCACACGTGTTATGGGTGTCCCCAGAGGGAAGTGACTCAAATCGGAGCAACATTTCAAGGATCGCGTTGAGTGCAGACTTCCCGTCGAGTCCTGTCGCCTCCTCGGCCAATAGCAGCTGTCGACACCTCATTAACAATGGAGCATTGTAGTCGACGCCTAGTGTTAAGACGGGATTCGGACGGGTGGAGGGGGAAAGGGAGATGGAAGGCAGAACTGTGACAGTGGACAAACGATGTCGTCGAAAGCGGAACCAGTGTCATCCTATTATTGGATATTTTTAAATCTAATATCTTGCTGGTTTCTAGCATTTCAGCATAACATTTAAAATGTTCTATTGCTTAAAAAAATATGATTAGGTGGTGCAATCAGTAAAATACTTATATTTCAGTGCTTTGTCCTCAATATCTCTATTTCCATCTCCTACGAATATTTATAAGAATCTATTTAATGAAAATATATTTGTGTTTCTCTTACGTCATCGTGAAACTACAGTGTATATCGATTTTTTCTTCATTAAAAAGGGAAAATACTTAGGTTTGTAAATCTTAATCCGTGGAATTATTCTTTGAATACCAAAAATTGATTAATACACGTAGACGCAATGATAATTACGAAAATAATTAATTTACTCTCAAAGAAGGTTGTTCCAAAGTGCGTATGACCGCGTAAGGGGGGGGGGGAATAAACTAATCTACACACCTATAAACAACTATATGTTATATGAACTCATGGACTGTATCGCGCCTGCGGCAAAAAAAAAAAAAGTTCAAAAATATTTTTGTATTTATTATACACGCCTCATAATTTTTTGGTAAATTCAACGATGAGTGAGCCGTGTAGCTAATCGTCCACGGAGCGAAGTCCGGAGTGTGCGCCTACGAAGACCGCGTCGTCGACCTGGAGGGAGGAGGTGCTGAGCAAGTGGCAATTTGTGCTGTCCTCGGTTGGAGCTGTGGCCAGCGACAACTGGCGCTGATGTAACTGGTGCTGAGCACAACCCATTTGAACCTTGTCAACGTCGCTACTTTTTTAGTACTATCATCTGGAATGAGATGGAAATGTTTTTCTCTTTATTTTCTCTAATATTCATTCAATTTGTTCAAGTTACAAAACTTTCGGTGAATTATTCGTAAAGGTTTGAAAACATTGAGCGAGTTCACTTGCTACAAGCTAGCGAGTTTACTAGCTGCTTGTAAACTCGCCCTGTGTCATCACGTTCACTCGCTAACGAGCAGATTGTTAGTTAACAAGCAGCGAGAAAAGTTAGAAGCCGGGCTACTCGCTACTCGCTGGCGTGTGGGCTTGTTGGCTCGTAAACTAGCCGTGATTGCTAGCGAACTAGCTGCGATTATCCTGGTGGTTCCTTGTTTCAGTGCCGACTAAATAGCGATGGAAATACTTTGAGTGGGAGTCGCTCAAAGTACAGCTCATGCTATCAAAAAGGAGTTAAAGAGAAAATAAAATAAAAAACAGGTATAGAAAAGTGTGTGTAAAATCATGGATAGAAAGACGGAGAAATGTGGTTCATCGAGCAGTTAACTGAAAGAGTTGAAGGACGCAGATAATAATAACATGGCAATAAGAGATTCCCTTTAGACATTTTAGAAGGTTTCCGCATTGAAATATAATTTCAAATTAATAATAGAAAACTTTAACAAACGTTGTTATTATTTATTTTGAAAAGATACTTGATATATTTTATATTAATTACGGGATATTTCGTTTCTTCACGCGCGTTTTTTATATACCAGTATTGCCCTTCAGTGACGCTTCCGTCTACGACTTCCATATACAGAGTATTCGGGAGTTTAGAAACCCTGGTTCAAACTCGCCGGTTGGTTGGGTACTGAGTCAGTGCGAAGTTTTATGTCTCATCGTCACTGTAGCACCAGCTGACTCGTCCTCTTCTACACCCTCTGGCTTGTAGCGAGTAAATTCGCTCAGTGTCATCGACCCTTAAGTAGATTTACACGGTATTACACGAAGAATATCCAATGGTATCTCCTCTAATTTATTATTGCATCACATATTTAATTACAAAGAAACGAAAATTAAACTCCATTGGCTTGGATCTCTTCAGCCTTCTGGTTGTTGTTACTGAGCCGAGTTGTTGCCGAACACGCCCAAGTCCTTGTGGTTGGGAAGGTTGCTCCTTGTTAACTCGTTTCGTATATCTTTTGCCGAGCTCTGTGATGGTTCTGGAAACTGTGGGAACCTGTAAATCACTGTGTAGGACAGAGTTAGAGATGTCGCTGATGGTAGATTCTTGAGATTTTCGGTTTGAATAGACACAAAAAACACCCATGAAATCTAAACTAAGTGATGCATTTGATTTCACATCGAAAAAAAATGAATGATAGACCTTGTAATGTAGAAGAACTAAAACAAAATTTTGATGTCATGCTTCTCAAATCAAAAATGGGATTTCCTTCGAAACCGTGTGGCCCAAGAATTATTAACGAAGAATCTGAAACCACAACGAAATCAACTTTGTCAGTTTCAGACCAACGAGTTTTATGGATTATTTTCCTAAAACTATTCTAATTTTTCGATCAAGAACAAGTCTTTAAGATCAGTTGAAATGTGGTTAGGAAGGAAAAAAAACTGGAACTGCCGATATTAGATTCACATTTTGAATCAGAATTATCACTTTAATTGGAACCAAATATCAATACATAAATGCCATACTAACATAATACGCCATAAAAACATTTTTAAATCATTTAGTTTTTCTATGACTTCAAATATAAAAACTATGAACTAATTATTTTTCTCTTGTGCATCTGTAAATTTGTTTCAGTGGAGGACTCTCAGATTGCATAACCAATGTTTTTTTTCCCCCGTTTCATTTATTTACGAGAGAGAATTGATTTATATTCAAATATTCGATCACGTGCAGTGGAGAGCGACGTTTGGAGTTAAGAGACATCACCGTCTCACTTCATATATCAATCCTGTGCGTCATTTTTTATTCAAGGACTTAACTCGGGTATTCACACGTCTTTCCCGACAATAGATGTGAAGCAATTGAAGAAATAAACCCTTCTCACCGGTAAAAGAGATCTAATTTGCCGTGTTGTTATCGGGTCAAAAATAACCCCACTAGAAAAAAATTCTTGTTAATAGTTATTTGTCGAAAGAAAACTCTTCGTAAAATATTGTCTAGGTATTGTACAGATTGGGTTTAATTGTGCGATAAAACTGTAAATTATTTAAATATTATCTCATTTATGCATAAAATTATTTAATGTTTATTTTACAAGTTAATAAGTATGCCTTACTAAATTTGCCTTAAAAAATATCGAGAATTTTCTTCATTTGTTGGCTACAATTGGGGAGGAAAGAGTTGGACAAAGGGTGAGGTGAAGTATTGTTCGAATAAAAAAATGAACCTTTTTTTCCCATAGATTTTTATTTTTTATTGGGTTATTTATTATTTATTTATGTAATTACATAGTCCACTGTCTACCCCGTTCCTCGGCACAAGATTACTACCAGAGTTTAATATTCTTCACAGTAAATTATTTTCTTTTCTATTTTATTTTTATTTGTTTAGTGTGAGGTAAAATTATTTTGTGGGAGAGTAATACGTAATTACATGNGGCTTTCCCCCCCCCCCCCCCCGTCCATCCATCACCACATACAATATGCTATAATTCAGAATATTACGCAAAAACAAAGTACAATAAGCTCAGTTAGAATATATTACTTATAAGCAATGGCGGATCTAGACCGTAATCAAGGGTGGGGGGGGATAAGTTTGAATTTGAAAAGGGTAATTCAACCGGGGAATAATCTGGAGAGTTTTTGTGTTTGAAAATTATAATTTTAGCACAAACCTTAAAAACATTATAAATATTATGGCGATTTTGTATTTGAATACACTACATCAATTCATCAAATAAATAAATAACAATTCATTAAATAGTGTCCAAATTCATTAATTGTTTAAAATGACAAATACATATTAAAGGATAAAAATACATTTTATCAATTTCAACTTTACATGTTTAAAATTCAGGCCTCCATAGATAGATCCGCCATTGCTTATAGAAATTTATTTAAGTGTGTACACACACACATGCTCTTCACAAACGCACCTTCATGATGACCCCTTATCTGAGCTCTGGGTGGCATGTTCTGGGTGCGTAACAATTAAAAATTTCATTTCTATACTTCAGTGCAAAAAAAAGCAATTGCTAACTGCGTACGACCTTGTGGAGGACAATAAACTAATTTACTCCCCGGAAGCAAGCAAGGGACCATCCCATCAATTCCGATCAAGAGCCTATTTATCTTACGAAACGAAGTTGTTAGTATTGTAAGCATCGTTTAATTAGCTTCACGACAAAGTTAATGAATAGTTACGAATTTCCTTTCTGCTGGGACGATAGCAGCTGTTTCGATGATTCGATGTGACAACTCGAATGGAGTTCGGGGAGCCGACAGCAGATGCGCTGAGAATGCGGTAAAACCTCGGCCAGAAGCAAGCGGAGGTTCTGGAACAGGGTGTGGTGTGGAGTAGTGAAACCCCACTGGTCTTTGCCACCATCTCCACAATTTTTTTAACAATGTGTGGAAATGAGAGACAACTTGCTAATTTTTGCTTGACGTATAGAATGATTTAAATTACGCATTTGGACGCTGTGCAGAAACAAGTGACTGCAACACAACGAAATTTTGCTCACCAAACATGCACAGCAATGCCAATCTTTTGCTATTGGTCAAAAGAGAAGTTCTGTATTTTTCTTTCAAAAATCGAAACTGGATACTCCTTTTAGTCAAAACAGGCATCTCCAAACTTTTTACCTGGAAGACCGGATTGAAAAATTATAGCAGTCAGGCGGGTCATGGTAACAACCACTTGAACCGTATTACATTTGGATGGAGAATTAACATATACATTAATAGATAGAAATAACTGGCAACCTCGATTTCTATGTTAATAAAAATGTCTTAAATATAATCAACAAACATTTGAATAGAAAATAACTTTATGAAAGAAAGGATCAAAACAGGTTTGGAAGAAAAATATTGTTTGTTACGATTTTTAATGCGTCATTCTTTTATGTTCTTGAGTAGATGCTTCATAAATGCGTCATTCTTGAGTAGATGTGAGTTGGGTGAATTTTGTTTTTGACCAACAATAGTAGTACACTTTAGGTCGAATATTGATATCCGTGTCACTGGAAAAGATTTGAGTTCTCATCATATAGTCCGACTTTGGAAATGTGAAGAAACCCGTTGTGGGCTGGACCTGGTCTGTGAGCCATAGTTTGGAGACCCCTGGATCCAAGGATGAACTACTAATTTTTATCAGAAATATTTATCGTACTCAAATGAAACTGAATGTAAAATTTTGCTGTGATCCCGTGAGGGTTGTGACTAAAATACATTTTTGTATCAACCGTTTTACTTCAGGAACTTAAGAATACGAATTTCAAATAACTAATTACACGATTACACGATGCTTTTTTTCACATTTTTAATTATATAATCATAATAGCCTCCATTGTTATGTTGTAACATGCTGTGACGTAGACAATCATTTTATTTTCTGGTTTTGAAAAAAATACTGTATTGAATTTTTCGTTATTTTAGAATCTTCTTTTTTCACGTAATAATTGCAATGTCTTGCAGGTGCTAATATTTTAGAGGTGGTCATAACAAAAGAACATAGTCTTCGGCATAGTACGTTCCAAAAAACATCCCAACCTCAGAAAAAAATTTAAAATTCTAAAGCAAATTGTAAGTTTAGGTCATTTAAATGTTAATTAATATGCGGTTCGGCACAGTAACACCGTACTTTCGAGATTATTTCAAAATTTTTGTGTGACAGGGAAAAGTGATAGATGTAAAACATGTATTCTGATTAATGTTGAAAAAACTTTATTCACGATATATGGTTCAGAAACGTTTAATACTTCAAGGACAAGAACAAATTTCTTGTGAAAGATGGCACCGAAGCGGTGGTTTTTGAAAAGTTATATACAAATGCTGTATACGACTGGGACTGTTACTCTCTATGGAACACGAAATTGGAATGCATCGTTAATTCCTGAGACATTATTTTTGGCCGAGTGGGCAAAAATTCATTTAAACAAACAAACAAAAATCAAAATTACCCGAACATGAAAATAAAATTGAAAAATTTACCTTTTTTTCAATTTTAATCAAAGCATGCTACTTAATTTTCCTAGGAAAGATTATATGACTTGAAACTCCAATTTCTTGATAATATTCCAAAGCACTAACTCTAAATGCCTGAAAAATGGTCTATGAATATTGAAGTATGGGTTTTTAATTAAAACATCCAGTTAATAAATCAAGCTTTAATTTATTTTCAAAATATTTTTAATTTGATTTGATGACATGTCGGTCTCTGGACGAAATATGAAATTTCGAAAGACACATTCTACCTAATGTTTCAAATAGCATCAAATGACAGTTAAACCGTTTTATTTTTAAATAGTAATATATAAGCTCAGGTACATTATTCAGGAAGAGAGCAAATTAGGTATCTTCACATATTTTTATCGTGAACTTTGATCGGATTTTTCCTGCGAGTTGATGCTAACGCTACGAGAACTACTAATAATTGAATTAAGTACATATATTTAACTTATATAATAAAACGCCTAGCAATAGAGCAGCATGGAAACATAAACATTTAATGAAAAATCTCTTCCAATAGAAAATCAGCCCTGTGAATTATATGAGAGTCCTACCCGAGAGAAACCCTGCCCGAGGGTACTAAAAATATTTAATATATTTGGAAGAATGATAAATATACTTGGTATCACCTCAATGCGTAAGAGTTATGCAAACATGTCTGCATGACGGAAGTGTTGACCTCTGAGGGGAAAGTTGAGAAGGCCGGATGATTGTAAGCTGATATTTCAGTTTACGTTGAGAGATTTACAGAGACCCTGGTAGAGCGGATAATTCGTGGGTGGAACCTGGTTTCGTCAAAAATTTCAGGCGATATTAGTTTAATCCAAGTGGGATACTTTGAATAATCATCATATATGTCTATACATCAATTTTAATCATACAATTATGCTCCATGTATTTCCGATTTGATACAGTAAATTGATTTTCGTTGAACAGAATAACTCTTAAATTGATTCTGGAGGGGGACTCCAACCCTCTAAACACCGTGGGTGCGCCCCTGCGCTAAATCACAACCGCCGTTCATAACTCGTGGACCTCCGAAGACGACTGTCTTCCCACGAGCATATCATGTCATTCAAATCAACACCCACTCTCACCATCGCCGCCACTACAACTTTGTCGGACTGGATTTGGCACGTTGTGCGGTGCTAAATCGTTTCTACAAATATACTACATTAGTAATTACTGATTAAAAATCGTTAACATGCGTCAGCCTTCTTGAAAATCATAAACGCTTTTGCGCGATTAGAAACTCATTCTCGATGGATATTTAGGGCGGGGGTCATGAACCCCTTGACTCTCCCCTTGACCCTCCCCTTGTATCCACACCTGGTGTCTTGTCTTCCTTGGCAATACCCACGTTAGCACACGTTCCAATTCACTACGCTGCTTCTTGAGATCGCTCTACTGTATTCTAATTGTGGGTTTCGCACTCTGGTTTTGCAGCATTTGCGCGCTATCTCTCGGTGCGTTGGCCAACTAAGGAAGGCGCGAGATTTGATGTGGCAACTGGTTCAAGTCCGTGACACAATATAAATAATTTTACACAAACTTCATGTATTTACAATCAAAGTCGTATCAAACTGTTATCATAAGTGTAATAATATGTTCTCATTGAATTAACGTTTGAGAAAAACATGCTGAAATTTAGTTGATCCACCTTACGGTTTAATTGTTGTAATATTTTCGCAAAATTGGGAGAAGAACCTAAATCTTCGAAGAGTTTCTGAAAATGTGGAGTAAAATAATGCTGGATCGTTTGGTGACGGAAGTGAAGGGCCCCATTTCGTAAATAATGAAACACTTAATAAAAAATACTCTCTCGTTTTACTATTCGCATATTGTTTTCTTTAATTTAGTCTCTTTATGAAGTGTCTGGAATGAAATGAGAATGTGTAAGTAAGGAGAAGGGGGGGGGGGAATATTTACTCTGAATTGAACAACCCCCTTCACATGTTGGTCGCGTCATGGTCAATTACTAAAACTAAATGATGGTTTGCACTACTCTCTGCATTATCTTAGGTATAGTTTCATTCACTTTCTTTGCCTACAATTTGTCCTCAGAGACTTTTCCTATAAATATTTCGATTTGACCCTCGATATCTAATTGGAGGTACCGACGCACGAGAATGCACCTTCGAAAGGGTGATCCATTCTGCGCATACGTCCAACATTATTTCTGCAAACCCTCGTCTTAATGTGATCCAGTTCTGATTTCGCCAAATGACGTCAGAATGTAGGTAAGCGTGTAAGATTAGTTCACCGCAGTTTTTCTGCTAACTACCCAGGGGCATTCTCATGAGTGCATTCTCGTCAGGGGCTTCATCTCCCAATAGCTCTTGTGCTACTGGACAAGTCAAGACCCCTCCGGTGGTTCTGGGGTTAGCATGCTTGCTCATCACCAAGTCACTCCGGGATTTCTGGCGGGGCCAGAAAAAAATTTGGTAGCTTTTCACATCAATGTCCCACTTCATTTAATTGCTGTGTCTAATGATGAGCGAATCCTCCTCTTATCCACCTCCTACTACTCCTAATTCTACTTTTTCTTCACCTTCCCCACAGATTCTTCCTTCTTCCTTTAGTCCCATTTCACTTAATGTACGTAAAAATTTCCATGTCCCGCTAAGAATTCTATAACGTTCGGATTTAACTGTAACAATTTCCTTCGCTTATGTACCAACTTCACATAAGGAGTATATTCGTGGGTTACTCGTCCTTTTGTAGTCCTACCCCATCGTACCTACAACTCTTGCACAAATATTTATGCTATTCTCTTCCATGACCCAAGCGTTATTCCAGCACTTACCTTAGCTTTGCGTATTCGTGTATTTGCCTGAATGGCCAAAGCGTAGATGAGATATTTGTCTGTATTTATTGTGTTAGCTCTATTGTGGCAAATACGCATATACGCGAATACCCCTATATCCATCCTCTTGTCGGATTTTAGTCGCACATCAAATGACTCTAATGGGGCTCACGGGATCCGTATATTTTTTTTATAAAAACATTTATATAGACTAGAATAACGAAACAATTTTACCATATCTTCAATTATTATATAAAATGAATTCTCGCATTTGAGTATATGAAATATAGCTATTCACGGTCGCCTTATTTGCCATGGTATTTTCATAACATTATATTTATGCTACATGTATTAATAACATGACAAGAAAAAATGTGCTGCTGCCGCTGTCATCGCTCCCATTATTGGTACAAACTCATTGGTAGAATTATTGGTAAAAACATATTTGGCTTGACTGAGTTATTTGCTTGTTCAATACATGTGTGGATGGCATGTTTGTGAATACGTCAAATATTTTGCCAAACACCGCGAATACGTTACACAAATACCGCAACGCCAAATAAAGTAGAATTTATCCTTCGATAATTGTTATTGTTATTCATGTATGTTTGTTTTATGTTGTATGAATTAATGATATTATTTTATATTATTGTATATGTATATTAAATGTATTGTATTGAACGTATGAAAATATTGACGTATTAATCACTGATGGTGGTCAGGCGGAAGAGCAGGTCTCTTGAACCTCGCCACGTAAGAAAGGCATTTTATTATGATTATAAATTTCGTTACTCTTCACGACTTAATGGTGGCATAGTTGGTTGGCTTGTAAACCCATTTCAGGTTGCACCCAACTTCACGAGGAGTGGTTCCGAAAGATGTTAGTTTCACAGAATGTGGGCAGTTCCCAACAGTGCTGTATCGAGCACTTGCCAGGTAGTTTCGCCAAGTTCTTATTTAAATTTTGAGGAATTTCACTCATGGCTCCAATTACAATCGGTATGACTTGTTATTGTTATTATTATTATTATTAAAGTGCCAGCGATAGGTAATCGCAGCAACTTTTCACCATTCGATCGCAAACAGACGCAAAGCCATCGGAGCATCCTCGTCGCGTCTCCCGATGTCTTCTCGTTTTCCCGACGCCTCCACCGGACGCGAGCCGTTTGTCCGTCTGCGCCGGAACCTCAGCCAAACGCCGCTGCCACCACCGCTCTCGCCTCCAGCGCTGGCGCGGCGTCTCTTCGCGTCTCGACGACAGCTCTACGGCGTCCGCTGCTGGCAGCAGCACTGTCATCTATCGCGCCTCCTCCGGCATCAGTGGCACTGAGTCATGGACAGTCATACGCTTTAAGGCTCAGACAATACATTAGTGAGGTGGCGGTGTTAATCTGGGCAAGCATGTGTACGGGACAGCAAAAAGTCCTTCAAACTACCATAATAAACCACATGAAAACATAAATAATGCAATAAATCAATAAATATATCAGTAAAATATCAGAAGACGGTTGGCTACTTCCCTCATTCGGTAACCATTTCCTCGTTCCGAGACATCTCGACCCAGAGATGCTCCTTGACACGTCACCTATCACTCGCGCTAACACCCTCCGCAGAATGAATGATTCACTCACTGGATAATTCTTATTGAGAGCATTAGTAAATTGACAAAAAATTAGTTGGATTCTGCCCAAAATTTTAAGAAAAATTATACCAAAGAACAACTATTTTAAAGTATTCTATATTGATGTTGGCAACAATAATCATATACGTACAAAATAGAAGGACAGCACATGCTTGGAAATGGTTCTTTGGCATCATTCTTTTAACAAAACTTTTGTAATTTTTTGTCTTTTATTGCGCGGTAAAAATGATTTCCAAGAAGAATTATCCAGTAGGTGAAACATTCCAGCCGCCAAGAATAAGGAACGGTGATGTGTTAGGGATCATCTATGGATTAAGAATGTCGGAACGACGAAACGGTGACAGCGTGAGGGAGGTAGCCAGCCACCTTCTGATACTTCACAGATTGTAGGAGTGCCACGGGCTTTTCTTCCGGGTTATTGATAGCCAGACTCTGTTCATCTGACATCCTAGAAACACAAGTGTCACAGCATCTCTCCTCACACTCCTCTGCAGCACGATCTCACCATCTTTTTGTCACTCTCACTCCATTTTTTATGTCAATACTGATTTTTTGAGACAACCTGATCAGTTTTATCCCCAATTAGTTGAGTTTTCCGTGCACTTCCAGGGAAACCCCGTGGGAAGTCACGAGCTCGACAATTTGTGTATCGAGTTTTGAATATTTTAAAAGTATAGTTTTTTATTTCTTATTAGTTTTTAAGATTTTAAAAATATAGTTATTTCTTCTCTACACCAATTATTTTTCGGTGTATAAATAAGTATAAATTCGTGGTCATTATTTGGTTTTGACATAACCAGGTCTTTTCTTCCGTTTGTGATCTTCCTATTAGGGATCGAACGAAAGTATCGATACCGATTAAGTATCGATACTTTAACCTTCGATACTCGATACTCAGGGTCGTTGTATCGAGTAGCTTCGACATCCGACACTTTGCGCTAACGCTAAAAAATTAAAATTAAAATAAAAATCGAAATAAAAAAACTGAAAAAAATCCGGCTCACGAATAAAGTTGATGATGATGGATCCCATGGAAAAATGCACATGCAATAAACTTTCGTTTCTGCATACAATAGCACTTATGCAGAAATTCACACCAGATCTATGTCTGACTGAGACTTCCTGCCGACGCATCATAGCAACTGTCGCCTTCCCTAAATCCTTTCCTAAAGAGAACGTGTATAAAATGTCAGCAGTGACCCTCGAGTTCAACAGCTATCCGGTAACATACGAATCGACAACTGTAGGCACCGACTCAGTCCAATGTTTATCGCAAAGCGAGGAATTCATATAAAAAATGCTATTTATGATACATTTACTGAAGTACTTGATACAGAGTAGTAACCATACTTATAGACCGATACTTTAGGGGTATCGATACTGTCGTCCCGATACTAAGTGAGTACTCGAGGTCGATACTTCGAACCCTACTTCCTATTCGACTATTTGAAGGTTAAGTAATTAAAAACACACTACGCTTTCAATGGCCCCATATTTGCCCCATTTGCATTATCATATCCATCAATTTCAATAGTGTAGTAGCAATACGCATAAAACAGTGGATTTCTTTAATTTCGGTCGGGCTGGCCCGTTTTTTCGAAGGGAATGTTTATCGGGAAAACAATAACAATAAAGCTTTTTAATCAGTTCAGTTTTTAATCACAAAAACATAGGTCTAAAAACCGTTTACGAACAGTCATCATTAGATGAGCTTACTTTCCGATTAAAGATACATATTGATTTCTTACTTTTCTATTAAAGAACCGAGAAGTAACTGTAACGTATGTTAATACAATTTAATACTTCAAGAACAAATAAACATCATCATCATAATAACATCATCATGAACTTGTCCCAGTGGCTTGTGACTTCTGTAGCTAATAGCACTTAGCAGACTGCGTTTTCATCACCAGTTGGCCAACTCGCAGCCCGCAACATGGGTGGTTGATTAAAGTCTTGGATCCTGCACTCATTGCCATACAAGTAAGGGCTCACCTCCGTAAATCGCAGTTCATGTGTGTCCGATACAAACGATGCTACGAGCTGCTGGAATCCAGGGGTAGGAAACGCAGCGTGTACCTGTAAATCATAAAGAATCGGATTAAAAATGCTGTAAAATGATATGCAAATTTTGGAAATAAAAATACCAAGTCTAACTATTGTATACATAATTTAGTTCACACGGTCAATAGTGATTAAAAACACTATTCCAAAATAGATAAAAAGGGTTTTTTGTATTATTTTTAAACACATTTTCACACAAAAATGAAAAATTGATAATACATATTTAGAAAATGGAAGATAATATTAATTTATTGAATTATCCTCATAATATCAAGTCCTGGGATTTTGTGCGCTTAAGGCATCTTAAGTTGAACCCTGTGTCAAGAAGCTGTATAACTTCGGTGTTCACATGTTGGGATAATCTCTTTTTGTGACGTATTGTGAGGTCCCTAATGATTTCATCCACAAACATTATTTCCAGGTCATTATGAAGATTATCATTACGTTGGTACCACCTGGCATTAGTAATCATGAATAATGTTGATTTGACATCTCTGAATTATGTGGCGATTTGATTGTTGGGCACAATACCAAAGTTGTGCCCCGTACGTCCAGATCGGACAGAGTACCATTATACAACAATCTTTTGTTGTAGGTGGCTAATTGAGACTTACGTCTATTTAGCAAATACGTTTGATGCTCTTTTAGCCTTATCTGTTCAGCTTTTTTGCGAGCATGGTATAATTCAATAGTACAAAATGACTAACGGTACTCCCCACATCAAATAATGAGGACCGCCAAGAAGATTTAGGGGGTCCTTGGCAGATTTTGAATTTGAACCCCTATCACCCTTCTTCCAACTCTTGAGCGTTTTAACATAACGAGCAAAAGGTCTACACAGTTAAAGTTCGAACATCACGATACATTTTTGACATTAAAGTTTAGCAGGACTTGTGCTCCCTTTCCCGTAACAGTGACATAAATAACGACACAGTGTCCAAAATTAGTTTCATAAATTATGTTTACTTTAGTGACAATTTATCAGTAGTGGTTCGTTATTTTCGCTGGTTTGACAGATATAGACCAGAAGTTTCTGATCATAAACTTGGGGTTATAGCAGACTTAATTTTTTTAGGTAGTACCAGCGATTCTATATGGCCAAATCACTTATAAGTCTAATAGTACTTTTTGTGTAATTTGTTTTATAACACAATATTTTACATCTTATTTATTGATTACTATATAAGAATATTTGAGACAAAGTGGTGTGAATCATATTTTTTGAAAATATGCAATATAGATCTGTTATATGGAAAAGTGATGCAATTTCTATTTTCTTCATACTCATAATGTACGTCTTGTGATCAACTTATGAAAACAATATATTTTACAAAAAACAATGTATTTTAAAGATACAGTAGAGAGGAACGCCACTTCTCACATAACTTCCCCTCCCCGATCAACGATGTGTACTGTCCAGTTCAGTCGAAAGTAGTGAAATAGGCCTCTTATCGTGAGTTGTTACAGCAAAGGTGATAAAAAGTGACCAATGCCCAAAATATGAGAAACATACAAACTTCATGTGAAAAAATGATGCAAAGTGAGATGTCGTTTAGAGAAATCCTGTGCATTGAGAATGCGGTATTGAGTATGAATGGCTTGTCTGCAGGATCTGAACAGTGCGTCTACGATCTGACGATGTGGAGTAGTTCCATCCACAACCGGAAAGAGCGTGGACTGTGTTCATCATGGAAAAGAAATATTATATACGTGTTCTTTAAACCAAGCATTAAAGGAATTGTTCGATTTAGGCCCAGTTTCGATACGTTCTTTTCATGTCTTAAACGAGATTTTCTTTGCAGTTAATCATGATTATCGAAATGCACGTTTCATCAACTACTTTAATCATGATTTACAAGGAAATCGCGATTTACGCTTAATCAATCATGGTCTCTTCCTTTATCTGCGCTAATATCAATTTTATTTATTACTGCAAGCAAAATAGCGTCCATTTCGCTTGTTTGTTCGTGGCTCAATTTGTGGGTTTTGTAAGTGGCACGAAGGAATTGCAGTGCCCGTTGGTGGCGCTGCAATTTTTGCCCATCATTTGTCTTCAAGTTACCAACAATGTTCTGCAAAACTACTACCAACCTAGACAATTCTTCACAAACATCGATTAACCTAATCTACGATTAGTTTCACGTGGTAAAACGCTTATATTGTAATCATAATATTCTCCGTTTAGTAAAATTGGGCCTTAAATCGTAATCTTCGAACTTTTTTGCTTTTAACTCGTTAAGTATTATTATTATTTAAAATTTAGTTCTCTCAACTTGTGTTGGTTTTTCTCTCAGCAGTGGATTATTAAATCAAGTTCTTCTGGGAGGAAGAATCTATTTCAGGCCCAAGAACTTTCTGGTAATGTGGGCTGAGGACAGAAGAACGTTGTGTTGCAATCTACTTATTGTATTGGTGCTGATTTTGAGTTTTTAATGGAGTCGACCAGGGATTGGGGACTAGTCCTAGGGTATATAAAATGATATTATTATTATTATTATTATTATTATTATTATCGACTAAATGAGCACTATTGAAACCATCATAAGACGAAACATGAAAAATCTGTCAATTCACTTCCAAGTCTCCAACGCAATGAAAGGAAATGCAAATGAAGAAGCGCACTGAGGGATAATGAGTGACTAGCACAATGTCATCAACCCGTCAGTAAGAGGTAGACCAGTTACGATTGAAACGGTTTAGAGACAACCGCCCTCTTTACTGTTCTGTACGAATCAGCGGTTGTTGGCGGTTTCCAGAAAGCACCGAAACGTAGAACACTATTTACATCGAGCAGACATTATACGTCGGTCGTTCTTCCTTTGCACTTGAATTTGTCGAGGTCATCCCAGCATAATGACAACGTCGCACTCCTGACTGTCAGTGGTACATTCAAAAACACAGAATTTCGATATTATGTATTTTTAGTTCAATATTATACGTTTATGTTCAGTAAANTGTCTCTTATACACATCTAGATGTGTATAAGAGACAGGTACGACCCCATGGGCCGACTCTCAGCTCTAAACATTGAGATTTTCGAAGATAGAGTTGGGGGCTTTTGTTTGATCCCTTTTGAACGAAGGGAGACTGGACAGTGCATCGCTGTAACATTGTCAAAACTCCAAATGCAAAGTTAGAACGAGGGACGTATCGTCTATGAATTACCAGTATACCACGTGTTCGAAAATGTTCTAGAAGGGGCAGAAGCGCTTCTTTACCCGCTCCAACTGCGCTCCATCCTAACTGACGTGTACTGTGATGTGTACTCTTCAAGAGGCCAATTATCGGAGATGATCCAATAATAGCTTAAACATACACTATCGTGCGCTAGTTTGAAAGTGTTTGAAATGACATGTACAAACAAATGACCACATCATGAGAAAAAATATGATAGACCGTTCATGCACTTAAAGTACTTCAAACAGAGCGAGACGATACCGACACGCTGCGTTGTTAATATGTGTGGGCACAAAACAAAACATAACAGTAATGTAACAATGCTTACCATTCTGCGCCGTTGAGTAGCTAGAATACAAGTTGTAACGTTTATGTAAGCTTCACGCGGTGTAGATTCTGATCCCACTTGTTTTATGCATTCATCGATCTGGAAAATATGATAAGATTAGATAATCTTAAAATCCTTAAAATCAAAATTTTAAGCATCATCAACATATTTTCAGTTTTACAGACAATTCCTTAAAATTAAAAAAAATCTTCTTTTTTAATAGTTGAACAAGTAAATAGAAATGGTATATTATTATAATAAAATTATTACTTTATGTTGGCTATTTTATTCATGCTTCCTTTGTGAAGTTTGGTTAAATAAATAATTTGAACGGTTACATTATTTTAACAATGATAAAATTACTAAGTAGTGATTTAAATTTGACAGTTAAAATTACCAATCTACACATTCTAAATTTAGGACACGTAATTGAAAACGCTGCCTTTTCCGAATTTTGATCGTATACCAACTTCACAACTTCTATAAGGTTGAAGAATTTTTATTTTATTTTAGTGAAAGAAAGTCTTATAAGTCAATTATTTCATTTAAAATATTGTTTTAATAACAATTTATTAAAAATAAAATTATTTAAATGTTATTATTATTATTCATATTAGTAAGGTTTATAATTATCCTTTGCGCGGTTGTGGACGTTACATCTTTTATTTTCTGAATATTTTAATTTTTTTCCCACCACTTTTGTTTCATTCTGTAGATTGAAACATTTTTAATTATGCTAAATACAGGTTGGGCAAAATAAAACTGACCCGGAAAGTATTTTTAATCCTGACACGGAATTGACCCTTGTCAATGAGCACGAGAACTGCCCATCACAGAAATTGCTGGAAATTGCCATTGACATAGATGCAGCTCTGTGCTTGATTTATGAAACTGGGAGACACGCGTATAAGCTCTGCATGAAGGATAGCTGCACTGGCGTTTTCAATGTTGTAGCTCGTCCTGTGCGTGAGGATTATTTTAGTACACCTGACTCTGCTATTTTCCACACAGGTGAAGTAATGGTGTCATGATGGGGAAACAAGCTACATGACACGTCAAGGAAATCGGGACAGAGCATGCGCAGACATGTAACAGCATCCGGTTGTTCCATCGGCGTCACCAGTGGTCATTTACAGCATTTTCAGGGCAGTTCTCCTGTTCATTAAGATGGGTCAATTCCTATTCAAGATTAAAATTCTTTTCCGGGCCAGTTTTATTTTGCCAACCTTATATATTAGAATAGATGGAGTCCAATGAAGGGCTTTATTTTAGTTGGTTGTCCTTATTGGTTGGTTTTTTATTTGTAGTGATACTTACTAAAACCTCTGAGTGCGTTGTTCGAACGCACACTTCAAATTCACAAACAGTTGACATGTTAGTGTTTCTGGATTCATCCTTCTGAAATAATACACATATTACAGAACAATTTATAACCATAAAATGTCAACATATAAAAGAGCCATAAAAGGTTACAATTGCTTACCTTTAAAAGTTTGGCGCATTTTATAAACGGCGAGTCGACCAAGTGTTTCTCCACACATTCTGCGAGTTGATTCTCCGTCGCATTACACTAAACAGATATTCAGAAATAATAATAATAATAATAATAATAATAATAATAATAATAATACTTCAATATTCGTAAGTAATAAAGATATTCGTTTTCTAAGCAAATTACTTACAAATTAAAAAACCTTCTAATTTCTATAATCGGAAGTCATATTTTTATCACAGGTATGGGTCTCTGGGAAGGGGTTAGTGTGTTTCGGGAGGTAAATGAGTGGCGCAATGGACAGCGATCCTACAGACCAAGCAGGATAT
Organism: Laupala kohalensis; assembly: GCA_002313205.1. Taxonomy (NCBI): domain Eukaryota; kingdom Metazoa; phylum Arthropoda; class Insecta; order Orthoptera; family Trigonidiidae; genus Laupala; species Laupala kohalensis. Next base: position 636,514 of record NNCF01128546.1, on the reverse strand, counting down.
CCACGGTTCGAGTGAGGAAGCCCCACCATTATCCACTCAAGATGTAGTCCACATAGAGATACACTAAAAGGAATGATTGTGCTCAAATGCGATATTTGTCACAATGTCAGATTATTAAAAATTCTTTTAAAAAGTGGATTACAAGAAATTGAATCTGATGGTTTGAATAATAAAGGGGCAGTATAAAATGGAAGAAAAAGGCAAACTGAATTATTATACCTGAATGTTAACATTGAGAATTACGCGTCTTTCATTTTTTATTACAATCAGTATTATTATTTCTGTTACAGTACATCTATTATTATTGTGTATTACTGTCTTTTTACAAATTAGATAGTCTATTTTTAGTTAAGAAAATATACAGCAATTCATATTAACCACAGAATTAATGCAATATTTTCTTAATTTTATCACAGCACTACTAATTTTATTATTATAGTGTATTAATAATGATAATATGACTTTGCCGTTATACGCGGCTACATTTGGACTATAAAGACTACTTGACCGCCAAACAAATGAAATAATTCGAAGGAAAAATTATTAATTGTAATGTAAGGACAAAAAAGCAATTTCCATAAAATATTAGAATAATAGGGTTGGACTATAATTATGTTACCGTTAAATAGCGCGTAGAAGGTACGAATTTCTATTTATGGTGTGAACCATCGATATACACATTAAATCGTATTTCGATACGAACAAAATTTGTAAATTTGTAGGTGACTGCAATAACTTCTAAAAACATTTAGTTATATCACAAACTGACTTATAAAGGTACATTTGATTACAAAAAAATTGATTTTGAGTGGTTTTGTTATTATTTGGATGTTATTTAACCCAGTCAATAAAGGTTTTGACCGGGAAAAATTTGGCAGAAAGCTGAATTTTTCCCCATTGATAGACCACTTCTCAAGGGTCATTTTCACAAAAGTATCTAAGAATCCCCCTGAAGCTTAACCCCCCAGCCCCCCTAAAAGTTGTAAAATGTGAACATTTACGGAAAATTCAATATATCTGTTACCAAAGATCAGATCGAGTTCAAATATTTTTTGTTTTATTTATTAATATAAGTTACAATATCAATTATCTTCATATTTTCGATTTTTCACATTGACATTTTTGTTTTTTCTGGTATATATTTTATTTGTGATATTATATGGAAAAAATCTTCGTGTAAAAGTTATAACCCAAGGCTTATTAAATATATTTATACCCAGGGTCGCACCCACGGGGGGAGCTAAAGGGGATAAAGCTTCAACTATCTATTTAAGAATTATTCTGTAAAACGAAAAAAAAAAAAAAAAA
>NNCF01128546.1:618645-635057 GCA_002313205.1 Laupala kohalensis | reverse complement strand
GACCAGGGCCTCTGTAAATCTCGCAACGTAAACAGAAATATCAGTTTACAATCAGCTCCCATTCCGGAGAAGTCCTTCTCAACGGGGGCAACATTTCCTTTATAAGGACGTGTTTGCACAACTTTTACACTTTGAGGTGACATCAAGAATATTTCTCATTCATCCAAATAAATTATAACATTTTCAATGCCCTCTGTCGGGGTTCCCCTCGGGAAGTCACTCTCTCGCATGTATACTACATAACCCGATTTTCTATTAGAAGAGGTTTTTCATGCTGCTCTACTGTTAGACAGTTTATCATTCTGGGATAAATATAACTAAATACTTAATTCTGTTATTAGTAGTTCTTGTGCTTTAGTATGAAATATTAATCGTGTTAAAATTCTACAAGGATACATAATTAAAGAGTACCTAATAAGCACTGAACACTGTCTCTGAGAATATTTAAAACTATTAAAAAAGCACTATTGAGGGAGGGAGGTTCGCAAAATGGAGTTTTTTTTAGTTTAGAATACTTAATAGTTAAGTAATAAATATACTTTTAAAATATATTTATTAAAATAAAAATTATATCAATGTTGTATTAATTTTTAAACTGTACGGACATTTCAAGATGATAAATAATTTCAATTCATTTTCGAAACTGATGAATAAATCGTAAAAAGTCATGCTGTGTAGATATCTGGACCGCTGAATAAGCAGACGCGCGCGTGGGATATGGGTGGAGAGGTCATCTCATGTCTATCAAAAGATCGAGAGACTCATCGCCTTCGCGTAAACGATCTAGCGTCAACAGATACCTGCCTCTCTTTCTTGCAATGGTAAGATTACTCAACAGACGGCCGATTTAGAAAACTGTTGCTCTGAAGATGCATTGCTTTGCCTCCAGTGTATAAGATTACTGCGCGTGATCAAGGTCGGAGCTTAATTTTGTATCTCATCTTTTTTCCCACGTATCGCCGTTAGGGAACCTGTGTGTTTTTGTATTTGGTGCTTTACCCGATTTGTGAAGAATTAATCAATTTTACTGTGTTGAAAATAGTTTTTGCGTTTCTTGTGAGTCATAAAGTCTTAGATATGACAAGTGGTTAGAGATTTACCAAAAAGTATTTAAAATTTAAAAATTAATGTAATAATCAAAATATCTTAAGTGATGTGCAACGGTTGTGGGTCTTCTAAGCCATAGTCTGATGAAGCGTCAAGCGCTGGTCAAGCGATGCAGCGTGCGGTTTAAGGTACGAAGAGATGTGGAAGAAAAACTGTGGTTTCTCGAATTGTTCGTTGGTATTGGCTTCTTTAATACAAATTTTGTTCACGAATATTTGCAGTCACGCACACCTATACTCGTTACAAATTATGCAACATTTTTCGTGAGTATTTTCATGGCCTACGTTTCTATAAATCGAGTGATCAATCTGCTAATTGCTTCATCTTCTTGCTTTATATATCTTACAAGTGAAATAACGGGCATGTATCTAAGGTGCGTATCCAGTAAATAAGTTCGACGAAACGTAAGAAACCTCGAAGACTTTGTTTAGCGCATATGAATCTGAATATATATGAAATCCTGAGTATGGTTATTTGAAAATTTAAAAATTCGAACTCTATTCGTCTGCTCCCTCATTTTTAGTTGCTTAAATATAAATTAAAACCAAATTATGTATTGTAATCTCATTTAAATTTATCCTTTATCAGTAAAATGGATATAGGTGATTAACATTCTTTTTACTTTTTCACATACGTGGTCTAGAGACGGTATTGTAAGCCAGAAAAAAATTGCGAGATTTTGACGGAAATATTCGTTTTTAGTGTCACTGATACCGAAAGTTTTTTAAAATATGATGTGCATAATACCGTATAACCTGTAAAATACCGGAGGGTTGGCAACCTCCCACACTGACACTTCTTCGTTCCCAAACGTCTTGACTCAAACCCAAACGAGTTGCTTTCCCACTCACACAACCTTTCGCTCAAAACCAACACCCTTACCCTTCGCTGTCGGAATGATTCACCTACTGGATATTTCTTAGTGCTAACTATTTTTTACCGTACACGTAAAATACAAAAAAAAAGTTTTAGTTTGGATTCTGCGTATAATTTCAAGAAAAATGGTACCAAACAATAGCCATTGTTAAGCAATCACTTTCCATTTATTTTATGCACAGCAGATTAAACTGCTGTTGTCAACATCAATACAAGATGCAAGAAAATCGTTGCTTTTTTCTTTGTAAAGTTCGTTTGCGTAATACATTGATAAGGATATAAAACGTACGAGAAAGCATGTGCATTTGGATTGCACATGTTTTGCATATGGATTTTAACATGTAGTTGGGGTAAGTAAGTGGGATAAAGTTGAAAAATATTTCTAAATTTTTGGAATATGACTTGAGTGAGCCAAAGCGAAGGGGGGGGGGTATTGTTTTTTTGGTGGAGGAGAGTCTCGCCAATTTATGGGAGGTGGTTTGCGTCGTAGGGTTAAGGGGGTGGGCGCCTCTGTTTATATCCTATCGAACCTACGTTCACATTCCTCTAGCCCCTCCCATAAATAAATCCTGGGTGCGCCCCTGTTTGTACCAATCTTTATGTATTTATGTGAGATACTAACGCTGGGGATAAGGATGTAAGCAAGAAGGTGTAGCATGCGTCATGGCCGTCTAGTCACCACATACGCAGTCATAGTGCGTGCAGCAACTGAAAATATATTGCAAATAGAGCTTTGCGTCTTAATAGTTTGCGTACTGGCCACTCATAGCGCTGAAGTAGTATCGTTTGGTATCGTTTACTTCCAGTACTCGATTAAGATGATAAATATCATAAACAAATATCAACAACTAAGAAAATTGACAATTCATCGATTAAAAGAGCGTCTCTCAGCTCTTGGAACCGGAATCCTCCCTCCCCCGCTCCTTTTCTTAGGCAATTTATTAAGCATAAATTACGATCAAATCTCGTCGTGAATGTGGATGTCTTTGGAACTTCCTGATAAAAAAAAATTCTCGGTAAATAATGCCTGTGGTAAAGTAAAATCTTAACTTTGGCTTTAATAATTCCGAACAAATAAATCCTCAACCATTTTAATATTTGATATATTAAAAATACGACTTTCGATATATTAAAAATAAATTAATTTTGGAAGACTTGTAAAGTTTTTAATGCAACATTTTGTAAACCGTTTTTTATTTCGACAGAACTCTAAAACTGAAAATACATATTCATGGATCCATTGCATTGAATTCCAAATCTTGTCATTATTTAGTAAACATAAATGACAGAATAACAATTTCGAATATAAAAAATAAAGAAGTAGATAGAACACGCGACTACAAAATTACGCGGTGTAACTTACGCAACTTGTCTGACATCGTATGTCACTCACATGTTTATCTCGGTACCTAAAGTTGAAGGGTTGTCCCAATCTGAATTGTGACCATTATCAATACAACGTGAAGTATTACAGACGGGTTATCATGCATTACGTTAACTTTCTTTACGCCCTATATTTGAAGCGAGACAGAATTATATTTTATTTTGTATGCAATATAAGTTTCGGACATTTATCTCTCTTTATCTTTCCCTTTTGTTGTTGTATAATTTAATATGCTCTAATAGTTAAACAGTTTAGTAATTTCAGTCCGTTAAAATTTATTCAGGAGAGGAGTTACAATTATCTTGTTTGGGAAAACAAACATTAATCATTATCTCCCCTTGCTTAATTTTTAATTAATGCATTAATTAATTATGCATTCATTTTTGTATTACTTTTTTATAAAACCTCATGAATAATAAATAAAATAAAATAAATAAATGAAATTTGCTAATAATTTTTTTCGATAATATACATTTGATTTTATGTAACATTCATCACACAATACTGCCTCATCAGTGAGATTGTAAATAGTTGCTCATATTTGTCCTATTTGAAATAAGTAATTAAAACCCGATCTGTATATGCTAATTCGTGTAACCAAACGCTAATATCTTGATCCGTGATTCCATCGTTCATATAGAATTCTCCTGTCTCAACGAAATCTCAAAGAAATTCAATTCTTTTTCCCTTTCAAAAGTATCCAATTCTCTTTCCAAGTAAATTTTGTCAAGGGATAAAAGAATTGCAAGTTTATTACAAGTTTACAATAATATATTTTCTGTCCGAAGGTAAAATACAGTGAAAAATAATTTGTTTTATTTGTGCTAACTAAATGATGAAAAATATTACATTAAGGGAATCCATGAAATTGTATTTACTTTATTTACGAAACACCTGACTAAGTAAAATACTGTTTACAAAACGTTTAACGTTACAAAACTATTTTAAATGGAGTTCTTTTAATATATTGAATTTCAGATTTCTTTACATGAAATATGTAGTTACGCAGCAATTAAATCATTACTCTTTCAATTAATAACAGTTTGAGTATTTTTTTCCTTGCGTAAATACTAAAATATATACGTTCACGAATATGCCTAAAACAAATAAGTTTTGTTATTTCCCAATAAATTTATTATACACCAATAAAAAAGGTAATAATAATTTAAACTAAATAAATACTGTTTCATGTTTTATTAAATTGGATAAGAACATTCTTACCTGTAATTGGTTGGTGGCCCGCATGAAACAGCCGTAGCAAGTATCACCATTATTTGTGTCTCCGATAACAGGGTAGCATAGGGAAAAGCACAAGTTCTTCAAATTTTGGCTGGAAAAAATTGAAATCAAGGAAAGATTGTTTACATAAACTTTGCGATTATAACATTTATATAAAAAGTTACATGCATTTAGCGTAAGAAGTCAGAGATTCAAACGAAGAACACTATACAGAAGACGTTATTTTTATTTTTGTTTTTATATATTGTTGTATTTGTAAATGGGAAATGTAGCTTAGTGCTATTGAAGCTTATCTACATGGTGCGATAAGAGGTAGGAGTTGGGTGGTAGCTCATTGGTAGTAGGTGGGCCGCTTAGCTGGGTTTACCAACAAATTGACCCACGTGGAGGGGTTAGTAGAAGGAGTTAGTAATATTATTGATACTGGGAGGAACTGGTTAGAGGAAGGAAGATTTGTTTTTCAGTAGTCACAGCTATATGAACTGGGACATCAATGTGAAAAGCTACAAATTTTCTGGTAATTGATCCTGCGATTTTTTTTGATGAGCGACAACACTACCACCTGAGCCACCGGTGGGGCATAGAACATTGGAAAAGACACACCTGCTATAAAAACTTGTACATATCATACGGATAATTGTCAAACTGAACTTGGTCGAGGAGACCTGGTATTGGAAATTTTGTTTCATATGTAAGTTAGTACGAGTCTGTCTTAACTCGTGAACTCACAAATGAACCCATCCATTAAAACGAAATTAAATAATCACACATGGCATCTCTTGAAATAGAGCAAATTTTATTTTATTTATTCCGGTCCGAATCATCATCCAAAATTGGTAAAAGTTTTACTAATACAGTACGCTATATTAGTTCGCATTTTTTCTACACTATCGTGACGCATTTCTTAAGAACATAAAAACTTGTACAATGATGAGTGACTCATAATAGTGGATCCGGGATGTTTCCAAGGGAGGGAGGTATAAATGTGCATCTGAAATTTTGCAAATGCGCGCCGCCGGAACGAAATTCTCGACGCTCTTCGTGTACACTGATAAAACTGCTCTCGCATCTATACTGATAAAAGAGAGTTATTTATGATATCTGATGCATAAAAATTGAAAAGAAGTAATCGATGAAGCATTTGAAACTTTTTGAATGGACCCTTCTTAAGGGTTATTGCAAGCAAAATGCACGATGTAGTTAATATCGATGAATTACAAGAGCAGAAAAACAATTAAAATTGGCTGCTAATCAGCAGACGTGAATCTTCACCCGCATGACTGATAGCTATGAAGCTTAGTAATGTGTCCGTCAAAGTTCCGTTCCGTGAGGCGGACAATATCCTGAACATATAATCTACGAGACGGAATGTTAGAAGTAAAATTATATAAAACCTGTGAAGAACGTTGTTTTCAGTATATAGCCCGTAAATGAAATGACTAAAGAATTCAGAGATCGTAACTATGAGCTTCATTTATTTCTGGGAAATGCGTATGTGCCTTCTGCCTAGATTTTAAAACAATTCTTAATTACGTACAAATGAGCATACAATACTGAAAACTGTGTGTATTCTTCTCTGTTTTCTTCGTCGTATTTAATTTTTAAAATAAACAATAGTGAATATTTAATATCACGAAAGCAGAGAAGTATGAAAACTATCATATGAATTCAGGATTTTATGCAAGAACCCAGGGCAACGCCAGGTAAAATGAGCTAGTTATTTAAAATTATGATTTGAATTAACATTGATTTCAGTGAAATTGAAATAAATTATATTAATGTATAATGCGATCACTAGTGTAGTCAAAGAAAATTCTAATGTAATATCATTAAATAATACTTCAAATAAATGTTGAGGCTATTACATTACGTAACATATTACTCTCATCACAACGCTACAGATACTAATAATATCGATTTTCTTAGTTATCTTATAACAAAAAGTAAATCTCTAACATTTATAAACAATGTTCGTAAATGGATCATTTGAGAACATTTTTACGTTTTCGGTGCATTTACAATGTGCACGATTCTCACGTGTAATTCATTCTCTTCAATGTCCTTCAATGAGCATTGGATTCGCAGACACAAGATGTTACACAATACCTTTGAAGCTGACTTCATTCAGGATCAAGGGCAGATCCAGGATTTGATTTCGGAAGGGATTCATTGAGAGAAATACTAGGGTGTGCAGCTCCTTTTCAGGAATTTTAAAAAATTAACTTTTTTAAACTGCAATTTAAGACATTCCTATACATAAACAACGCATTAACTTAAATAGCACTTTTAATTTAAAAAACTTAAATATAATGTTTGTGAAATAATTTGTTTTAGTCAAATTTTTACTTTGGATATTTCTGCAAACGAGTCTATTCACTGCTTTAGTTAATATAATTTCAACGATAATTCACATGAAATCGAAAACGTTTCGGGCGTTCCATCAAAAACTATAACATAAATGAAATTATAAAAATTCAGAAGTATTTAATGCGAGGACGAAAGAGGTAATATTAAAATACAGTGTTGGATATCGAAAATAAAGTACAATTTTTTTACCAAATGTGCGGGCAGAATAAAAGTCACTGAGAAATACCGCTGCCGTATGCTCAAGTAAGTCATATTTTTGTCGAATGAAGTCTTTTTACACAGATCTTATTAGTTCGTTTTGTCATTTTCCAATGTACGTGCTGAATGTTTTTCGAAGTAGGAAAACACTCTTATTATTAGTGCTTGGGGGGACATGTGCCCACGAACTTATGCCGTTTTTGATTATTTGTTCTTTGAAATACTAACATACCATAAGCTTCCGGCGAGAGTATCATATTCCAGGAACCAATATTAAACCTACCAGTGTGATAATTTACCTCCTTGTACAAGCAATAAACATTCAGTTTAAATTTACATATAACATACAGGAATTCATATATAAGTAATAAATGTAATGTATAGGTTTTATGTTTAAAAGTAAGTAAATGCAGTTTTAGACCTCAAGATGCGATGTGCTAGTTTTGAATTTTATTTCCATTAGTTTTTTATCTTAATATTTCTTTCATTTTTTCTGACAAACACGAACTTCTGTTTCAAAAATTTCCAAATTCTTGTATGTTTTCAAATTTTTACGATGTACTGGGATTTTACTCCTGCAAACGATTACATGCAACATTTTCATCCGAAACGTAATTGATGAGGAATTCAATAAAGCGAAACAGGATTGCTCCTATATAAACCTCAGTTTCTAAAGACATATCTCCTTGCTTTCTTTCTTCGTATCAAATTATCGTTTTTTTTTACTTTTTAGAGAAAAAATCACTCGAGTATGAAAGATTTTCGGGTCAAAACAACCCAGTGAAATTAAAAAATTCATTTAAATCACTTAATCTTTGTTGTTATCAGCGATAATTTGTTGTATTTTCAATTTATCGCTGCAAGAAGTCTTAAACCAAAAAGATTGGACACATTAAGATTTTACGGGAAATTTCGCTTAAGAAAACTGCATTGAAGCATTGCAATAGCATATGGCCCAATAAAATTCAGAAAAGAATCTGTGCATTAAATAATAAATAACACACATCGCACAATTTGACTAATTTCTTACGAAATTCTTTAAATGAATAACTCCTCACTGTAACTAATTAGATAACTTGTGATAAAGTATAAAAGTAATAAAATAAATGTTGCGAATTACATAAGACAATTTTTGCATTAAAACGTACATGCTTTCCTAATCAGTGGCACGCATAGGCGGTGTCGCGGGGGGCAGTGTGCCCGGGTCACCAAACACCATTTAAACTCGTGTATTGGGATATGAATATTATCTAAATTTTTTGCCGTAAATTAAATAATGGTTGAGCTTATTAAAAACGAATGCAAAAATTTAAATTATTTTTAATGTACCGAAACGTTGGATAAGTGCAAACACGTCAACAGCTGTAGTGTGGAGTCCTGCATAATTACTCTCGCCCGGCGCATAATGAGGTATTGATCCGCCACTGTTCATCACATACAGAAGTATTAGAAACATTACCTGCCAAGGGGTGGCCTATATATTGGCGACGTGGCGTCAGAAGACACGAGAATCACTGCTACCGCCACGCAGATATATAATGCTCCAATTTGAGACATGTTGGAATGAACTTGTGGATCAGGAGTATACGAGTTATATACATCAGGCAAACAGGAACAGTGTGCTCCTAACGGATGTAAGTCATGTGGCATTGAGAATCTCATTTGCATGTCCGCTAAGGAGTTTTTTGTGTCTCATTTCCTCTGGTCCGTTCCGTGACGCGTGTGCAATTTTCCCGGACTTCACTATTCGCACTTGTACAGTATTAAGCCGTCAAGTATGTGACTACTTTTTTTAGAGCCTCGATACGTAAAAATGTATGAATGTTTTTGTTAAAACATATTACATGATTTTAACTATTGCTATATTCAGAAGAAAAAAAATTTAATTTATCAATGTCATGTATTTTGTAGAACCGAACAGAAATATAAAAATTCATTCTTCTCGATTTAAATTAAAACGATACCTCGATTTAAATTAAAACATCATCAAAACATGGACAACTTATAATCTGATAAAGTAACTTATAATAACGTAGTTGATAGATATAAAACCAAAAATAATATTGTCAAAAACGCAGTTACAAACTGCGCGGGTGGAGTACAACAAACTAATTTACCCTCCGAAAACAATCATAGAACCATTCCATCCAAGCAGTGGAGGATTCATCACTTCTGCACCCCAAGACAAATTCGTGGTATACGCTACCCTAAATCAGAAAATAAAAATTGTTATAATTATTTGTTATATCTACAGAATAACTGCTTATTTACATTCTGTAGAACACAAAAATATATACTTTAATAAAATCTTTAATTTATTCTGAAAATATGCAAATCAATTAGAAATATTACAATAACTCAAAAATAAAGGTACTCCGAAGCATATTATAATAAACGAAACGTCTACGTAATCGTAAATTTTAATGCCCCTTAATGATTTGAGTTCTTAAAGCACTGTATTTAAAATTACTTTAATATGCGGAACAATATTCACTTAAAATGAAATAATAAAAATAATCTTTTGTGATGGGTGTAGATGTTCCTCCCTCTACCAAGACAGAAGAAAGTAGTATCGTGCACTTAAATATCATGACAGAAATGCAAAAGATTGGGAAACAGGATGAAGTAATTATTTTCCTCATTATATTGCATCTGATGTCATTGACAAAACATTAAAAGGAGTTTGATTGCCAAACGGCAGAAATGTAGGGTCTACGCCGTGAAATATTACTCTTTGCCACCTGGCAAAAAAAATTATTTGTTTGGACTAAATTTCATTTCCGACTTGGCATAAAGGTGCACATAAACGACCTGTTGTAATAGAGGAAGTACAATTGTACAACAAGAGCATAATAATAATAATAATAATAATAATAATAATAATGAGGTAAATGAATTCCTAACGCGTACATATATAGAGTAACTGTCGGGGAAGAGATTTTTATCACTTCACAAGTCTCGATGTGGAGACTTGTTTCGCAATAAGATTCCTCCTTCCAAAATAAATATTCAAGGTTATTCAGAACAAGGTTTATTATGCAGTTTGAATGTAAACAAGTAATAGGTACTAAAACACCAGAATGACAACAACAGGTATAAAAGTTATATGAACAGTTAGTTTCCTTTTGTACGACTCACGACTTCGAATGGTTTGGTCGTTGGTAATAGAACTTCTGCCGTCCGTCGCGAGGTGGCGCTTTGGCACGAGGTCCTGCTGGCTAAATGATAGCGTTGGAGAACGAGGTTCTGCCGTCTGCCGCGGGGTGGCGCTTCCGTCCAAGCTTCTGCAGGTGGTTGTGTAATATATCGTAAGAGGGCGTCTCGTGGCCTCTGAAGGAAGGATTTTGCCGCAGATCGGGCTATTGCGCAGAGCTGGATTTCTTGATAGAGGTTATGATCGGAAACGATCTCCAGCTGAACATCTCCAGCTCCATAACTCCAGGAGAAGCGAACATCTCCAGCTCCATAACATCTTAGTAGAACAAAAAGGATGTTCACGAGGCATGAAAGGATGCAAAGAACAACTTATTATGTACATGGTCTTCCATGAGCAGAGTTACAAGAAAAATAGAAATTTCTCGTGCTGCTTCATTGATTACCTGAAAGCTTTTGACTCAGTCCCGCACTCTTGGTTCCTTGAGAATTAAAACATCTACAAAGTCAATCCAATTTTGGTAGTCTTTCTGGAAAAAGTAATGATTGGGTGGAACACCTGTATCCTAATGCTTGACAAGGGAGACCAAAATATCAGAATTCCCATAAAGCGAGGTATTTTTCAGGGAGATTCTTTAAGTGCCCTATGGTTCTGTTTTGCTTTGAATCCTTTTTCACACATTCTCCAAAGAACTTCTATGGGTTTCTGTGTGAAAGGCAACCTGAACTCATTCACTGTGTCCCTTTTACTGTACATGGATGACCTGAAGCTGAACGCTCCAACCAATACACAGCTAAAAAATGATTAGACTCACTGAAATGTTTTCCAATGACGTCCAAATGTCGTTTGGATTGGATAAGTGTCGAACATTAAACATAAAGAAAAGGAAAATCGAGCTCCGGGGATATGAAACAATGAATGGAAGAATGATCGAACCTCTATTTGCAAACGATTTCTACAAGTACCTGGTATTCCAGCAGGCACGTCTAGTAGACCATGGACACACAAAGAATGTATTCAAGAACGAGTTCAAAACGAGACATGTATCATTGATGAGGACAGAACTTAACAGGAAAATCTTATAAAAGCCATTAACATCTACGCTATACCTTCACTCAATTACTCTTTCGGAATCATTTCCTGAACTACTACAGAACTAGGTAGTCTTCAGCGCTTGATTGGAACAAGCATGACTGAGTACAGAAAACACCACGTACATTCGAGTGTACATAGAACACTGCTTACGAGAGCTGAGGGGGGACGCGGACTTACCGACATCAAAATACTGCACAATAAGCAGGTTTTACAGCTGAGGCAGTACTTCCTGTACCGTACATCTGAGTCTCATGCACCAAGCCATCTGTGAAGGCGACATCCATCTCTCATGTCTATCCCAGAAACAATCTCTGACATACGATCATGAGGATCTGATAATACGCCACATCACTGAATGGAAAAGCATGGCCCTCCACGGTAAGCACCCTCAAGAACTCAGTTTGCAACATGTTAACAAAGAAGCGCCAAACGCATGGCTTAAGAATAGTGATCTTTACCTTGAAAAGGAGCGATTCATGTTGGCTATCCAAGATTAGGTTATCCGTATAAAGATTATGTAAAACACATAATAAAAGACGGATCAGTGGAGGACGATCGCTGTCGCCGATGCTTTCTGAAGTCAGAGACTATCCAGCATGTTCTTAGTGGTTGCGAAGCACTGGCCGGAACAGATTATTTGCAACGTCACGACCAAGTTACCAAGATTGTACATCAGGAGCTAGCACTGATGTGTGGGTTTCTCGAAGTGAAGACTCCGCACAACAAGTTAAATCCTAGTCGTGTCCTGGAAAATAGAGTTCTACCTGCTATTTAACAGAACAATATTCACGGATTTGGTCCATAATAGACCTGATTTGGTCTTCCATAGGAAAAAAGACCGGGCTACTTTCATATTAGATGTAGCCCGAACACCAATGGTATGCTGACAAAGGCTGCAGAGAAAGTTAACAAGTATTCCAAATTAGAAGAAGAAATTGAAAGGATGTGGAAGACTGACAGAATTGATATATACTTCGAAACATTACCTCAGCAACTGGAATTATCCCCACAGACCTGTTCAGAAATCTAGAAAAATTGAACCTCCCTCGACACTTTTTTCCTACCTATGCAAAAAAGTGTCATCCTAGAAACATGTCGAACTGTCCGGAAGTTCTTCTAAATACTAAATAAAATCATAGAAGGCAATACTTGACATGTCCCGTATCCCTTCTTATCCAGCCTTGAGCTGAGAATTAATAAATAATAATGCCCCCTGGGGACAACACCTTAACGAAACACTGTCCGTGCGGGCGGTGGGAGTTTGCGTGATCCATTGAAGCTGGGAGCTATGTCTGCGGTAGCATAGCTATTAGCAGAATCACCCTAACCCGATAGATCCCGGCGGAGGAGTCAGACGAAGGTATCCCACAACGACCTATCTGCCCAATCCGATCTTCACCCATCCTTTACCTATCCTCCTCACGCGTCCTATCCATGCCATAACATGGACTCGTCTCCCGAAGTCCAACCCTACGTCAGAGCATGTCATCAGCCACGTGGGAGACGGACATCAACATAAGTTTGTGGTGGATTACAGTGCAATGGCACAACCCATATATTTATGGAGAATGTTGACAGGGAGTCGTAAGGTCTCGGAACTTGAGCCGCTGCCTAGGGTGCGGCAGGGCACCTCTGGAGCCACCGCTGTGGGTGACTATGCGAGCCGGTGGTGATGAGGAGCTGAGCAGGTCGGCCCTGGTCGGAATACCGGAAGAGCGACATTCCGCTGAACACAGAAGCTCGAGACAACATCAAGCTTCTCCTGCTGAATGTGTTTTGCCGGGTCAACCAGCAACCACCAAAACAGGTCTCGTAAGACGACCAACGAAATGGACGACACAAATGAACACTTATGTCATTCGTTGTTTTATGATAGTTACAAACGCAGAAACAGTCCTGATATGTTACCGATATAAAATGCACACAAAATTTCTCGAAACGTATCCAGAATAACTAGGTATAATCTCTTAACAAAACCTTATGGACAGGAGGAGAGCAATAGTCAATACATACCTTCTATCACAACCAGATATAAACCAAATTATAAAAGAAATCAAACAGGACAATGGCAATAATCGCTGTGAATCAATAAGAAGCAACAATGAATGTGATTCACCTTATAGCAATCATTATAGTAGAAATGTCGATGATATCCCAAATGCTCCAACACAAATGATTCCAAATTTGGCTGAAGATCGTGAAGAGGGAAATGACATATCAGACATGGAAGATCTGAAACTGACATTATAGGAAGACTTTAGTGCCAATTTTGCGAAATTCTGCGACATGAGCCCCCGAGTAAAACCACAGCAATCCAAGCCAAATTTTGCATCACGAAGTATGTGGAAGATTATACGAATCCTCAGTACAGACATTTTACCACCACAATTGAACCTGATAGAAACACTGGAAGAACTCCACCACAATGTATACTGTGCAGCATCTACTGTTGTCAATTTATCAAGATCGCCAAAAATTGTGCAGATACAATGTTCAACCTTCACTCAATGTTCAATTAATCGCAGGAACGAAGATGAAAAACTTCCGAAATGGCAGATCAGAATTCAAAAACGCATCAGTACGCTGAGTATGAAAATTGGAAGACTCACACAAATTTCAGAAAGGAGAGAGAACTAAAAAGCTAGACAATAAAGCGATGGGAATTATCAAACCGGTTGCATTTGAGCAACTGACACCAAACAGTTTGGTAGAAATTATTGACAGTTACGTACAACGGTTAGCAGTGTACTCTGTACATAGAAGGTTCAAAACATTTATGACTCGCAAGAAACAAAATGCAAAATTCCAAGCTCAAAAACGATCCTACAGAAATCTAAAGATTAATTATCTCAGCAACAACGTTAAGAGAAAAGATAATATATCTGCACCATCTGAACAAACGTCTGGTCTGCTATCTGGGAGAATCGAGTACAACATGATAAAGGTAGCACTCTTCTATTTGATGGAAACAAAGAATGGAGGCTCTTGAATGGATGTCACATCTATGCTTAATTGCAGAAGATGTACCTCAAGTTATAAAAAGAACTGCTAACTGGAAGTCTCCAGACCCTGATCACATCCAAAATTTCTGGTTTAAACAATTCACGTGTATTTTTCAAAGCCTTGCAGAACAATATAACAACATTTTAATGAACCCGGTATTTATTGGTGAAGACAAAATAATTTTTAATACCTTAAGTTCACCATACGGAGGATGTGGGCGATATTTGGCCACATCACATGTCTACCCACAGTGTATAAGTACTTGACGGCTTTCATAATTGACAAGATCTTCACACATCTAGAGAAAAACATCACGACAGAAGAACAAAAGGGATGCCACAGGCCATCGAAGGGATGCAAGGGTCAACTTATGATAGATACAATCAAAGAGTACCCAGCAACAAGAAAGAAGCGAAACATCAGCATGTGTTACATTGATTAAAAAAAGGCGTTTGACTCAATACCACACTCATATCTGTAGGATATTTTAGGCATTTATAAAATAGAACCAAATGTATCAAATTTCCTTTGCCATATGATGAAGAAATGGAGGACTGTTCTACACCTTTCTGCTAATAACATAACTGTTGTTTCAAGATACGTCCAAATTAAACGAGGCATCTTTCAAGGGGACTCGTTGAGTGCACTGTCATTCTGCATGGCACTGAATCCTTTAAGTATAGCACTCCTCAACATGCCATATGGATACAATATCACCACAAAAACGAAGAATAACTATACGATCAACCATTTACTATATATTGTAGCGTTTTTTAAATAATATTATTAATCAGTTAATGAATGGGTGTTTAGGTAAAATATGCTTTGGTGAAAAAGTCATATTTTTAATAAACAAACTAATAAAATTTTAATTAATGACCAAGTAAAACCTTATGACAGTAACTTGGACGGGAGGGGTTCGTGCCCAATTCTTCAAGAAAAACACACGCACTTCTGGTAGTTGAATTGCGCGTAGAACAATAAATAAAACTGGTTTTATTTAAACTTAAATACATTTTTTAAACTTACTACTCACTACATTATTGCATGTATATGAACAATACCCTAGATTTTCCCCCAAAATTCACACGTTAAATTTACATAATACTCACAATGATGTGGGTTCACTAACCAGTGTCCACTATATTATTTCCTATATACTTTACACAAAACAACAAAACAAAGCAAAGCTAATGTTCGAGTTCATTAGAGAAATAGATTATCTTCCCCGTTAGTCTTTTGTTGTCGAAGCACACGCTTTCTCTTAGTCAGTTGCTCGTTTGCTACCAGTAATTACAGTTACCTTATTACTCAACATAGTTGAAAGGTAGGCCACCTTATACCAAACTGCGGGTCGCCAGAAGCGGACGATCGGTTCAGTGACCCGCGGATTGTTGTCTGCTGCAACCAGGGACTCCTTTCCTACGGTTTGCTCTGCCGCTGGTCACTACTCCATTCATCGACGCCTCTGGCCGCCCGTCCCAGGATCCATAGCCAAATTAATAGCTCTTGGCCTTGCGTTCCGAGTTGTGGACTCCCTGCTTATGCCCGAAATTGGCCACGGAGAATCTCTCCCAAATGAAAGTCAATTATTCATTTCGCAAGTTGCTAGATATCTGTTCCGATTCTCGCTCTATATATCGCTCGGACCGAAATCCATTTCCAAAATAAATTAAATTCCTCAAAGTTCTGACAAGAACTTAGGAACAAAATAATCTCATAAACTCGTATTTTCGTCTCAGAATATACTCGTACAAATAATAAGAATAAGTCTAATAAGAATCTTCGAATCTCCGAATATCTCTGAATAGTAGCGTCCATAAGTATGAATCTCAGCATCTCCCCGTATCTCTCCAGAAATGTTGTGCGCACCTCTTTTTATAATTTCAAATCCCCTCTTCTATACAAAATTTTGAAAATGTTCACGCCTTCGGACGCGTCACGTGATCTCTAATACCCAATCCTTTTCTTCGTCTTATTCCAAGCGAG
>NNCF01128546.1:604115-614612 GCA_002313205.1 Laupala kohalensis | reverse complement strand
ATGACAATGTTCGTTCCCTGCTCTGGAAATCAATAAATAATACTGAATATCGATACTAACATTATAAATGAGGAGTGAGTTAAGTATGTAGAATATATAAACTATTTCAATTGTAAAAAAATTCGTCAACAAGGTTTTCATAATATTGATCTCTGATTATTTTTTTTAGGTTGCACGATTACTACCAAATTGTTATATCGTGGATAAATATGTCACTAGAAGATGTAATTTATTTGTTCCTTAAGTAGTTTTATATTATTTATAACTCGAGAATTAAACTTTTGTGTTATTTGAGACAAACGTTTTCTATATTTATTTAATTCCTTTTCACATATATGAAAAACTTAAGAGAATCGCAAATTATGTGAAATTACTTTCGACAATACACATCATTTGTAGGCAATGAGATTTGATTTCTTTACTTCACTGTATAAATATAAGAAATTATAGGAATATTTATAAGTAATTTGTGATTCGAATTATACCAATTCCATACGATATCTTGCAATTATATTAAAATTCTGTTAAAAACTATATTTTATCACAGTATTACGGAAACATTTTTTATAGAAAGACTAATATCTTTTACATTGCCTATGAAGACCTTGCGAGACAACGAATCTCGAGATGTCGTTTAAATATAGAGAATGGTAAAGTTTATTGAAGTCAAGAATATACAGAATATTTTTGTTATAGTAGTCCTAAATGTGTATAATAAAAAAATACAAAATATTTCTGTAATAGCGGTGTAATGGAACATTTTATCTTGTTACGATTTACCAGCGGTACTATTAGTCTTCCAAATATGGGCGCCGTTTCAAAAAGTCCTACGATTGGTCGAACGAAACTTCCCCACTAGAAGGGGAAGAAGGAGAAGAGAGGCGTTGCAAACCTAACAGATCCAAAACTGGTCAGAGCGTGGGACTTAGAAAATTAAAGGGCTCTTTTATGTTATCAGTAGTGTACATAGATATAGGGCTTTCTAAGATTTTCGAAGCAATGAGAGACTTGAAGCTCTAGTACGCGAGAAGCAGCCTTTGCTTTTACATTCCAATATAATAATTAGGAACGATGTTTATATGTTAGTATATTCTCGGTGATTTTTTAATCAAATACAAATATCAATTTCCCAATACAAGGTATGACAAAAATGTTTCAAAATTGATGAAACAGAATTGTCGCGTAGTCGCAAGATGCGGGCGTCCGCGTAACTGAGTGAATGACGTAGATGCGTCTTTTATTTATTTTTTCATTGTATTTTGAAATGGGAAAGTGATATCATAAATGTAGCGAGCTATTGAAGCTTGTCTACATGGAGCGATAGGAGGTAGGAGGTGGGTGATAGGGCTGTTGTTATTAGGTGGGCCGCTTAGGTGGATTTACCAAGAACTTGGCCCGCGTGGAGGTGTTAGTATGAGTAGATAGTAATAATAAAAGTTAGTAATACTAGGAGTAGTAGGAGGGGTATAGAAGGAGGGGGGGTTCGCTTTTCAGTTGTCACAGCCATATGAACTGGGAAATGAATGTGAAAAGCTACAAATATTTTCTGGCCCCGCCGAGAATTGAACTCGGAGTGTCTTGGTGACGAGCGTGCACGCTAGTCCCTCAGCTCCGTCTCGAAAAAAGTGACTCAGCGCTACAAGCTTACGAGACAACACTGCTCTCCGCATCTGGGGTTTCTACTCTTGCGTCTGGCACCCGAGTGTACGGAACTCTCTCCTTCCTCGTTGGTACAGATTGTCCAAACTGGTCTGCCAACATCTTCAGTTGTTTCAGGTCGACCCAATCTGGTCCTGGCAACTGTCTCCTGATGTCTTCACTAGTTCAGACTGGTCCTGCTAGCGTTACCCTTCCGCTACTCTAGCTCAACTATCTACCGAGCCTGCTCGGCCCAACTCTTTCCATCTCACGTACATTATTGCCGCGTCTCAGTTCCTTTAACGATGATCACTATTGGTCCTCTCTTGGGGAGAATCGTTCCTTCTCGGACAAAGCTGCGTCTCCCCGGAGCCGTCGTGTAAGTTGCCCGTTTAAGGACACTAAACCACTGTTTGCCATGATTGGGGTCATTCCCTATTCTCATTTGCTCCTTCTCTTCCTTCCATAGGTATTTAAGGGAGTAGGGTAATTGCTCCTAAGTTATAGTGTCCCTCGTTTAGTGGGGTGACAAGGTTAAAGGAACCGTCGCCTCACGACAGAACCAGTGTGGTACCATCAGTGTACGACAAGGAGAAACATAACGTTTAATGTGATTGAATTACAGACAACTTTCATTAGCTTTTACTGAAAATTTGTCAAGATAGTATATGTTTTGCGGGTCACCTGTTACTTGGTGAGGTTCGGAGTTGTCCAGATGAGAGGGAGTGTACTGAGCAACGTTTGATAACGGGTTTAAGAATGGCTGTATATTACATTTTTATGTTTAGACTAAGATACTTCCGATTTCGGAGAAATATAGCAGAACAGATTATACTTACCTTATTTCTACTCACCCCAGGAAAGACTTTTCGGAAGGTGCTTGATATCATAAGATATTTCAACTATGGGACGTTGAAGAGTCCAACTAGAATTTATTCATGACCCCCGCCGTCTTTTTTGATCGGTCTAGAAACTAGTGGGTGTGTACTTTTTTCTGGCAAATATCCTTCCGCGTACCAGCTGATCGCCAAGTAGTGATTTGCATATTAGTTTTGCTTTCTTGGTCTTACAGAAAATGCAAGACGCAAGACCAAATATTCGATGCAAGACCATGACCAATACCAAGACTGAGTAGCAATGACTACACGATTTCGAGAAAAAGCAAGACTCTTGCAAAACTAATTTTTAATGAGGTTCATCAACCTGGCAAAACCACTTCGGTAATATCAAATGAGAACTAGAACACACTTTTTGACTACTTATTGATTAATTAATTAATTACCACAAAATTATACTTGATCGTAATTGTTTATAACAAATTCACGGTTCTGCCTGCTTGATATCAACCTGGCAGAACCACACAGCAAATAATCTGCGGAAACAATTGAAAAGTAGTTAGGAATTTTGTACTATTTATTTACTACACAATTACTACAGGCACGACTTTTGATCGTATTTGTGTATAATAGATGCATGGTTATAAATAAGTTGATAAATAGTCAGAAATTCTCAATTACTTTTCCTGTGGTTTCATATGCGGTTTTGTTCTAACAAGTTGATGTCAAGATAGCAGAACCAAGAATTTCTAATGAAAAAACATCCTCGCGAAATCATGTTTGTTGTAATTGTTTAGTCAATAAATAATTAAAAGTTCCAGACTAATTTTCGCTTCATTCTGGTTATTATATTCAGTATTGTTCTGCCAGGTTGATATTTGTTGTAAACAAATGCGCTCAAAAATCATTAATACCATCAGTAATGCATTAATAATTTGTTACTAATTTTAATAAATCGTAGCTGCCTTTTGGAATAGAATTCTAAAACAACATTCCAATGTATAACAATATAAATTAATCCTCTGAAGGGATATTCCATTTGGGAGTGATAATATTAATATTTTTATATTTTTTATTAATATTATTTTTTACAATAAATTGATTCGTGTAGATTGATCGAAAAGGATGCAAATCATCGAAGAGCGATAACAATTAAACTATTTATTCACTTTTTAGAGAGATTAACCTATAATACACTCTTTTCAAAATCGTTTACAAACATTTGGTTTAAAAATTGATATATCTACTTTTTGACTAAGAATACGTCATTCCGTAAAGACATTAAGATATATTAAAATAATATTTCAGTGACAAAGAAACATCACAATAAACTGTTAATGGAGAAATTAGAACCCAATCTCAATTCGATGTCCAAAAGATTGTGACTTCTGTAACTAATAGCACTTAGCAGACTGCGTTCTCATCTGCTTTTGGCCACTTCGCTGGACGGAATATTTGTGGTTGATTGAAGTCTTGGGAACGGCATTCATAGCCGGCAAATAAATAAGGACTCACATCCACAAAACGCAGTTCATGTGACTCCGTTACCAGCATCGCTGAGAGCTGCTGGAATCCAGGGTTAAGATGCATAGGCTGCATCTGTAGAACATAACAAACCGAATTGAAAATTCCGTATAATACTAATAAGTTCCATTATTCCTAGGAGGAACATAGGGAATCAACCATTGCCTTCCAGCGAACTCTGTTGCTTGCATCCACTTTCATCCATCATCAGATAATTTTGCCGGCTATTTCTTTTTGATTTACTCTGAATATTTGAAGATCTCGAAATACAGGTTATAAGCCCATAGCCCTCAAAGTCTGCTAGTAGGGCTGCTACCTGACGCTGCAGACCGCATAGCCTTCTTAGGCCTGAGAGAAGACATTTCCTCCTATCCAGGTGCAAGGGTTATCCCGCCCATACTCGGACGTCAGAGCCTCGATAGTGCTAAAAGGGCCCACCACTTCAAGGTGAGGATGACATCTGGGGAGGAGAAGTTATATACCTACATTAAGCTAGCAAAGCAATTGTAGCAGAATTCAATATTTTTATCATAGTCAATTAGTGCCTATTTAATGCACAAGAAAAAAAATTAGTGTATTGTCCTGATAATTCTTATAACGTTTCTTGCTGACTTAATATTAAACCAGCAGAGCATCTCATAAACAAAAAATATTCCATTATAATTGAAAGCAATCTATTGAAACTTCTAGCGCTTGACTAGTGCTACACAAAAATATACATCTAACCTTGATTGGAAAAAGTGTTATAAACAATACAAAAAACCTTAAAAAAATTTAATGCAATAATTTTAAAAAAGTTAATAAACATTTTCCGTCTATCATTTAAGCTAGCAGTGCACCAGGAAAAAAACAATTCGTTCATGACTGCTTTCAAAATACGCAAATCTTTTAGTGCTGAAAATACCTATTTAGTATTGTCATGCCAATTGTTATTAACAAATTCTTAGTCAGAAAATAAAAAAGTTATAAATATACAATTGTCGAAAATGTTATCTAGCTTTACTCTGGTTTTGCGACAGTTTTCGAACCATAACTTTCATAATAGAGCAGGAAGGAATGGCAAATTTTGAACTGATCTTTTCTATATTGAATTTTAGATACATTTCCATATTGATGCCATTCGAAATTACCAGGAAATTTATCTAAAAACCGTCCCTTCAGTCTTTACCCAGAAGAACCCGTCTAACTACAAGTTGGTTTCATTAAAATATTTACCCCATCAATTTTTATAGGATTATTTGATAGGTAATAGTTTATTATTTCATTTAAAAAATTCAGAACATGCAAAAATAGACACCAGGTCGTTCATACTGCCTTAATAAAAACTCTTACTTACATATGATATAGACCCAGCGATCACTGGTGTGGGTTGTTCATGATAACATGAGACAGATTAGTATCACCCTCTCTCTCGCATATCTACTTGGAGGGGGTAAGATATTGTGCTTACCAACTTAACAGCAGTCAGAGAGGAGAATCAAATTCCCCCACCCACGTTGATGTACGAGAGGGACAGAGATCCCAAACTTTGTTTTCTCCTTCGAACAACCAGTACATAATATCACTCATGCCATGTTTACATACGTTCCAGGAGAAAGTCCGTAGGCTGACCTCCGGAAATGGTGGGTCAATAAGTGTTACACGCTAAACCAAACATTCGCTTCATAACATAAGAAAGTATTGGGTTGCAAAGATGTCTGTCTGACTTTTCACTGAGTAGAATTTTCTCCATCAAACAATGTACAAAACACGCAGCCGATCAGTGGCGGATCCAGGGGGGGGGGGGGAGCTATAGCCCTCCCCCATTGGAACTGAACTCTTAACAGATAAAATTGAAATGGATAAACGGTATAATTTGTAAAAGTGTTTCCACATTATAAATTGTTATTGTTGTTATAATTATTATAAAATCATTTTAATAACTTTAATAAATAATTGTTATTAATAATACCATATTGTTAATATTTATTATTCATTTGATGCATTTTATTTAAAGGTATTATTTATAAAATTTGTGTTATAAAACCATAATTTTTAACAAAATGCTCCCGGGTAGGTCCCCCCCCTTGATTATGGTCCAGAACCGCCACTGCAGCCGATGACTATTAAATGATAACTGACACAATCCCTTGTAGCGCGGACGCCGCTCTGTGACATCTAGATAGTGTCAGCTGCAGGAGAATGCGAGCAGGTCAGAAAGGACGATATCTGCAAGTTAAGAATGTACGTACGGCGCATGCGCAAATTGCACCATTCTTTTCAAGGCAGAAAATGGCAAGAACTTTCTCGTGGGACGGTCCCTGTAAGTCTATAACAATAATTCTTACCATTCTGCGCCGTTGGGTCGCCAGAATACAAGCGGTGACATTCAAGTACGCTTCCCGTGGCGTACTACCTGGTGGCGTTTGACTCACACATTCATCAATCTGAAAAAAGAAATGATTGGATAAGGATGATAATTGTGAAATATTTTCTACAGTGCTCACAGCGAAAGAAAAGGAATGAGGGAGACCACGTATAAGTCGAGTAGCCATTGCCAGTATTGCTAGATTTACCGACTCTCCCTTTCTTTGTGACACATGAGCGCTTTACTCGTGTCAGCACAATCTTAGTGAGTATTCGTGTGGATGCTAACACCAGCATCAGCCGATTGGCAGAGCCAATAGTAATTGATATACCAACTGTGACGAACACAGGGCTTGATTCTTAACCTTTGGCTGAAAGAACAGTGCGTGAACGGATGAAGTTTTCAACGGTTTAGAGCAGACTTGGCGACAGTGCCATGGTATGCTGGAGTGGGTGGAGCTACACTAAACCACCTCCCGCTGCAGTCATATGACAACACCGCGCTTTCGCTCCATTGGTTACATCTCGTTACTTTTCTTTCGCTGTGACGAGTGTAAATGTAACTTTGTACTTCCACAAAAAAAAAACCCTTATTGAAATTAAAAAGGTAGCTTGTTCATATTAATTCTGAACACACGAAGTTAACTGAATATTAATCTGAACATCAAAGTTGTACAAAATATAGTATGAAGTAAATTTCATTAAAATTCATCTATATTATAAAAGGAAAACATTGAAAGAGAAAAAAAAATTAATTCAACTAATGGTAACCACAAATAAAATTGTATTTTCATTTCGTTACCTGACTATTTTATTCACATCTCCTGTGTGTAGTTTCGATTAAATAATTTTTATATACTTTTGGGTCAATACCGATAAAATGTTTTGTATATTAATTAGGTATATGTTTTCAATAAATAGTACGTTTTTAAGAAGTCTCTCAATGATCTTGTTTCATGGACATTTAAGAACTTAACTTTTAAATTCTTTTAATTTTAAAATCCACTTTTAAATTTAAGAAACTTTAAAATTCGTAAAGAATTTGAATCATATTGGATACAGATTATTTTCTGTATAATAGTCAGTATAATAGTGAAAATATTATTTTTCTCTTTGAAGCTGGTTTTTCATACTTCAAGGAAGGTTTATATAGTGTACGACAAGTTTGTGATCTGGTTTTGCACCACTAGTTTTTTCTCTCAAATGTAGTGATACTTACTAAAATCACTGAGAGCGCGATTCGTAGGCACTCTTCAAAATCACAAACAGCTGACGAGTTAATGTTTCTGGATTCTTCAACATTCTGAATAATAATAATAAAAATAAAATAATAATAATAAAGAAAATTTCATACTCATAAAATAACAAATTATAATTGAATTGTGGGTATTGTCATGGCTTACCTCCATAATTTTGGCGCAATTTGCAAACAGTGTGTCGGCCAAATATTTCTGAGTGCATTCTCCAAGTTGGACCTCCGTTCCATTACACTAAACACATATTTAATAGCGTACAAAAAATATAATGAAAACAATAGTTCAATATTTGTATATATAATCAATACAGTTTTGGTCTAAGCTTAATACATTTGAAGAAAGAAAACTATATTTCTATTATTATCGTATTTTCATTTTTTATCACAGGAACAGGTTTCTAAGAAGTTGTGAAAGGGATTCGGGAGGCAAGGTGGATGGTGCAAAAACAGCGATCCTGTAGTCGGAGGAGGACTCTCAGGTTCGACTTCGGAATCGTCTCAATTTATCCCAGGTCGAAGGTACATGAACACTTCTTCTATGTATAAAAATAATAAAGTTATATAATATTTTCTATATTACTTTGTGTAGATACACTGAAGCTCATAGGTGTACTCAAATCTGATGATTGTTCAATGGCAGATAATTAAGAATACTTTAAAATAGTGATTAAAAGGTATTAAATTTGATAGTTTGAAAAAGAAGGGATAAAATAATTTTAAAAAAAGATACGGTTTTTTGTTTTTTACCATAGCGAAGTTTTATCGTCCTATTTTAGAAATCTTCGCTGTTTTTTGTAATATAGCACTTATATTTTATCATTTCCATCAAATACTTGGATTTTGTAATTGATATTTTTCCTTTGTGTATCATTTTCAGTCTCGTAAAATAATATTTACAAAGAAGATAATTTTCTTAACTAAAAGAAGAATAGATTATCGCCTGATACAGTGATCACCTTGCTCAAGTATTGACAATTAATAATAAACTAAAACCTCTTAAAATCCTTTACAAATTTACAAGAGAGTTTAATGACATAAATCCATATAAATAAAATATTTGCGTAAAGAAACATGGAAAGATGCTTACAATTGCCAAAACACCGACGACAAATCCAATGAATTTATCTCAATATTCCTAAAACATTACAACTCTAGCTTTCCCATAAAACGCAAGTTAATTAACACAAAGAAATACAATTGATGGATCACACAAGGGATAAGGATTTCTTCAAAAAAACAAA
The DNA here is from genome assembly GCA_002313205.1 of Laupala kohalensis. NCBI lineage: Eukaryota > Metazoa > Arthropoda > Insecta > Orthoptera > Trigonidiidae > Laupala > Laupala kohalensis. Next base: position 605,772 of record NNCF01128546.1, on the reverse strand, counting down.
CGTCCTTTATATTATCTTTCAAAACGCTATAACCAACCACCCGAATTCCATAATTATTTTCGTAACTATAAGAGTATTCTTCGAAAACAAGTCTATTCAGCTAAAGTTATGGAAAACGACAGGCATATACAACCGGATGAAAGCCATGAGGAATTTTGTTAAAAATTACACGTCACCTTCTGAAAACCGCGAAGAAAATGTTTCTTTACTAAACGATGCTAAAATCGTATCAAATCCTCAGGACATCGCAAGTTTGTTTAATTCTTACTTCTCAGACGTAGGTAAAATAACGAACTCAATATATCCAAATCAATGTCCTCCAATTATATCCATCCACGTACCCAATTCTATGTTCACTTCCAAAACTAACGCCAGTGAACTCATGAGAATCATCAGCTCATTAAAAAACAAATTTTCAACAAGCATAGATGATATACCCGAGTTTATTATTAAATTTTCGTCTCACGCTATATTAAATCCACTCATAAATAATTTTAATAGTTCTTTATCGGAAGGGGTGTTTCCCAACATATTTAAGAGAGCTAAAGTGAAACCTTTACACAAGAAAGGAAACAAACTTAATATTGGAAATTACCGACCAATATCTCTACTACCCACTTTCTCAAAAATCCTAGAAAAATTATTCTATAAGCGTCTTCTAGATTTTTTATAAAAAAAGAACATTCTCTCTGACGATCAACACGGTTTTAGGAAATCCTTTTCCACTACAAGAGCCATATATTCCTTCTTTAACAATGTTACCACATCTCTTGACCGTGGAGAAAATCCTCAGGGTGTTTTTCTTGACTTATCCAAAGCATTCGATGTCATCAATGACGAAATTCTCCTTTCCAAATTGCATTCTTTAGGCATTCGTGGACTTCCACATCAATGGCTGACTTCTTATTTAAAAGATAGATATCAACAGGTAGAAATATCCTATACTAAAAATAAAATACTTCAGCGTTGTCTTTTAGAAACAAAGCCACTTATTTGCGGAGTACCCCAAGGTTCCATTCTCTGCCCTATACTCTTTTTATTGTATGTGAACGACATATCATCCACATCAGATCGCAATATGGTTCTTTTTGCAGATGACACTAATTTACTATGTAAAAAAGCCAACGCTCAAAATATTTTGTCTAACATTTCGTCTTGGTTCCATGCAAATCGTCTCATTGCAAATCGTCTCAACGAAACAGTGTCTATGTCATTTCACAATAGTATCACTAAATCTTTACCCCAGGTTTCTCTTTCTTTAAACGGAACACAATTAAAAACTGTTACGTATACAACATTCTTATGTCTCCATATTCAAGACAACCTCAAATGGAATTGTCACGGTGACAATCTTAATTCTCAATTAAGCAAATTGTGTTACGCATTCCCAATCTTAGTTAACGCAGTTAGTCCACGTATTTCCCGTTGCGTTTATTTTGCAAACGCTTACTCCCATTTACGTTACGGCATTACCTTCTGGGGCAATTCCGGTCAGAATATTCAAAATTTCATAATCCTGAAGCGGATAGTTCGGATAATTTGTAAATCTCACCCCCGAAACTCTTGTAAACCTTTATTCAAGGAATTAAATATCTTAACACTTCCCTGCATTTATATTTATGAAACGGTCGTGTTTGTTAAGACCGAATTACTGAAG